>JAPWLS010000615.1:0-213809 GCA_028551675.1 Tineola bisselliella
GTCCAATTAACTTATTCGAAACCCTGCAAAACTTAGATTTTGTAGATCCTACCACGTTAATAGGACCCGCCGATTTTATTGTTTTAATGTTTTTAAAATTTAGTAACAAAACATAGGTATACTACATATGGTTACAACATTACTGATTACAGTTAGGACAGATTAATCGATATAATAATTTCTAATAGTGAAACAAATATTAAGCCAGGATAATGAGAATTGTATTTTTATAAATAATTTTAGTCTATTCTCGAGTGTAGACTTTTTATTATAATTTGAATAAATACAGTCATACCAAAATTATGACGCAATTGAGTTATTTTAAACGTAAAATATAAACATAGGCTTCGGTATGAACTAAGAATGCAATCGTCATTGGAGACGTGTCGATCTTTGTATTGTAAATAAATGACATCAGAATTAAACCATGCAAAAACGACATTGAACAGGTAATTTTAAACGTGTGCCTTAAAAAGTATTGTATTATATTACGTTTTAAAATATTTTGGAGCGCTTGATATTTTATTGAACAAAGTAATATTATATAATTAAGTATATTTGTTTAAGTAAGTTTTATTTTTGCATGACATGCATCTGACATACGTCATCAACACCCGTTGCTAGGTGATAGAGATGCCCAACAATATCTATACATATATTGAGCATGGTATATTCTATCCTATAATCGAAATCTCATCAATTAAAACATATAAGCGTGAATATAGTTTTGTTGCTAATATAATAAGTAACTAAATTATATAAATTTTAAATGCAAGAATAATTTTTATTCTAAATTTTTCTTCTTCTATTAATCCTCAAATGTCTAATAAAAACAATTCTGCCATTATCGAGTATTCAAGAAACTCAATAAGAAATTACAAAATTTTAATACGCACATAAACCTTCATGTCAAAAAAGGGCATTAATTAAAATTAATATAAAAATGTGTTATGAAAAATTAAATGTGTAGGTTTGCGTCAATATATCTAGATTAATTAAATTAATATAAAAATAAATATACCTTTATCTTTGCCTGAATATTTTTAGAAACAAATTCAATTATGACACTTTTGACAGTTACTACGCCGCAATTTCCAATAATGGTAAATATGTAAATTATTTTATTATTTAATTAAAATATTAAAATTATGAGTTCGTTTAACCCCCCACTACCCAACGCAGTGACGTCACAGCGATTGTGTCGATCACAATATATAAAAGTGGGCAGAATAATAGCTTTACTAAAACACACGCTGGATTGTTCAATAATTCTGTGTGCACCTAAGTTTAGCTACAAATTATTTTATAACTAATTTACTTTTAACATAAAACCTTTTGATTAAACTAATTCATCTTTATTAGGCAGATTCTTTTATGTGAATTGATATTATTTTATTAGGGATGATAAAGTCACTAACCCCCTTCTTTCCCCTCCGTTTTGGGGGATGGATACACTAAACTGTATTATTTTATTTTTTTATATTTGATAAGTAAGTGTATATATTTTCAGTAGGGACTCAATTTGCCGTCTGTCACTGTCAAGGACCCCAAGTCGAGAAGTTGTTTAATCGCCCTATTGATACAAAACCAATTAGATATAACGGTGACGTCACGAGGTTAAGTCCACTATCGAGTTACAAATAAGTACATTAGAGTACAGTTGCATTAGGTTATCTATTGTGTACACGTTGTAATGTTGTGGAATTTTATGAGACGCCAATAGTTATGGTTTAAAGCGTTCATTGTTTTGGACTCCTCCACGTGCTTGTGTCAGGAATTTTATTATTATTCATGTGAAATATGCTTGTGATTAATTATGGAACGTTTTGTAAATGGAATAGTAGTAAGTTATTTTTCAAAATAAAACATTCGTATAATGCTTGAACCCTTAACAGGGATATAATTGAAAAAAAAAAAATAAACCGGTGTGATTCAGTCGAACGTTTGAAGTAGAAAATGTGATATTAGGTTAATATTAAGGGAGTCCACTGGCTAAATATATTTATACCAATATTCAATTGTTCAATTTACAAGCACTTTAAATAGCTATAGCTTCATTGTTTATGTTATTTACTCTATGTATTTTTTTTAAACTTGTATAAATTTATAAATGAATAAATATATACAAAATGAACTGAACTGTCTAGAACACCCAGTGTTATGAATATAATAAAAACAATACAAGTATAACAGCCAAACCCAAATAAATATGCTTGTCCATATATGTTTGAATGATTTTTATTTCTGAATGAAGAATCGATTCAAAGTTTCTAATTGATGTTTTAGTAGCATAATGCTAACTTAAACAAATGCATTATTTATGGTTTTACGGGCGTGCTATTTTTGACGTGACGTCATAGCTTTATTTTCAAATTTAAATATGAAAAATTCATATTTCTCTTCCACTACACTGAAAAAATTTATTATTCCTTATGTTTGTTTATATAATTATTGTTACGAAAATCAATAAGTAGACAGCAAGGGGAAATTTACAGAATTTAGTCAAGAAGTTAAGATGCATTTATAATACAATTATGAGTCTAGTCTAGTCAATTATTTAATATATTCTTGTGGATATTTTATCTATTAAAATGACGCTGTAAATTAAGCAAAAATATACCTATACTAACATTATATTGTACAGGCTATGATTGCCGAGATTCCTTGTGATTTCTTCTCGTCATATGCCTTTCCGAAATGTCGGCAGATTCCGATAATGCGTAAGAACCTAAATTGTCTATGCGAAATAAAGACTTGATTTTGGTGTGTATTTACTAATTTATTAGTTGAAAACGTTTTACCATACCTTTAATAGCTAATGCCATGCTGTGTGGTTGCATCGTGGATCTGATCTAATTTTAATTCACGTGAATTATGTGATTTATGAATTGTTATTTACTTTTTTTTCTGAATTCAGTTTTTTTTATGTTAATTATTTTATGTACAGGCTATGATTGACGAGTTTCTTCTGGTCTTCTTCTCGTCATACGCCTTTCCGAAGTCACTATAGAGTAACGATGAGCAAGCGCACGCCTTTAGTGCCTATGCTAATAAACTATTTTCATTTCATTTCATAATAAATAGCTCAAGCCAAACAACATAGCTCAATCAAATGAAGCCCTAGCCTATTGTTATCAGGCTATTAAATTGAAATCTATTGTTCATGTAGTAACTATTGCTATTTCTACCTACTACGTCTTACGTTTAGTTTAGTTAGTCATTGTGAATATTTAGAAAAAAAAAAGTGAAATTTATTGTGAATTGTGACAATTGGTAAGATGACGTGTAATGACCACTGAACTTGTGTCTTCTTCTTCTTCTTTTTTTATTTAAATGACCTCAGATGTCCGATAAAGACAATTCTGCCAATGTCAAGTATTTGGACAAAAGTCCAACCAGAGATTACTTCTTCTTTGTATACAGGCAATCCCGGACGCATACACCCGGGATAATTTTCCAGACAAGCGGAGCACTTTGTTCCGAAAAGCCGCGACGATTAATAGATCAGCAACTAGTCTATAATAAAAAATAATTGACAAACTAACCTGCAAAATACGTAGGTAATAAAATAATTGGAATAAAATTAATCAGTTTTGGATTTAAATATAGAACTTCGACTAACTCGGCAGCTCCTCCTTATACGTATGACAGGATGAGAAATGTATTCACATATCTTCTACGTTGTTGGTTTTCAGTTCTTTAGAACTTTCGTGACATGTTGCAGTTTAACAAATATAGTTTATAACATCGGATTTCAATATTCAAAATAAACGTGATAGAAGTCGATGGCAACGCCCCATAAATTACAATAATATACGTAGAGATTCTAAATGTAAAAACAAATAGCTGATATTTAGCATTCGGAGCAACGTTCACGATCTCAGCATTCCAAAAGTTCGTGGTGTTTATGTTAAAAATACGTGAAATAATATTTACATTTATTATAGCAATTTGACGTCTCAGTGGTGAATCGCATGTCAATCAATTGACGGCTGCAATTGAATTTGAAACAACTAATGATTGTCAATCACAATTTCAATTGAGAGTCACAATGATTGTTGTTCTTTTTCTTCTTCTTTTATTAATGACTTCATATATCTATTAAAGACAATTCTGCCAATGTCGAGTATTCAATAAGAAATTATAAAATTTTAATTCACACATAAACCCTCATGTCAAAAAACAATGGTTGTTGTTAAGCGCTTTATTCGGACTGCTGAATTGTGTTAATAAAAAAATAATTTAACACTAGATTTACCAAACCAGTCAAAATGACTGGTCTTGCAAGATCAAATTAAAATTCCTACTGCATGTAACATTTTCTTTAATTCTTCTAATCTTTAATTTATAACAGAAGAATTAGTTTTATGAATTTTATATTATTTTATATATATTTTTAACAAATATATACTTTTTTGGTTTTGGTAGAAATAGATATATTTAAGCTGGTAAATCTAGTGTTAAATACTTTGATCGGTTATGCCTTTTTATAAGATCACAATTTATTGTTTATTTAAATAATGTATTCAAATGCAGACAGACAAATTAACAAAATAACAGAGTGGGTTTTTCCTCCAGGTTGGGAAGGTGGTGAGGCGGAGAAGGCGCCGTTCTTGCACAATGAGCCTGTGAAGTTAACGCCGGCGTGGGAGGGCGCCAACCTCCCCAATGATACGCTCAATTTAAAAGGTAACATTTATACAATTCAAATTAAATACTAATTCAAAAAAACTATGAATATTTAAACTGGGATTTGATTTCTTATCGATTGTTATTTTCTAGAAACTATTAGAAAATTCTTAAAGTCAGTATTTAAAACCGCGTCTTAATTAAATTTCAGGCGTAGCAATGGAGCTGGCACCTCCTAAAGACAAATGGAACCTTATTTATATGACATTAGTGCTGCACGGATTAGGAACGTTGACCGCATGGAACATGTTTATAACAGCCAAAGATTATTTTGTCGAATATAAATTAGTGAATGATCCAGTTGCGTCGGCGAATTTCCTTCCATACATCGGGTTTGCGAGTCAGATACCCAACTTATTGTTTAGTTGGTTTAATGTTTTTGTTCAAGTGAGGTAAGTTTTCTTTGTCTCCTTCTATCTAGTTTAACACCAGGACGAGTGGAGCATATTGAATGTGTTTTACTTATATGTAAAGCCACAAACATTAATAAGACTTAAAGGAAATTATTTAAAATTATTTTGCTTATAATTCCCGCTACATTAGATCGATGAAGGAAAATAACCTCCACCAACATGCAATAACTTGACCTAATGTAGCGGGAATTATAAGTAAAATAATTTTAAATAATTTCCTTTAATATGGATTTTCGGAAAGTAACGCCTGAAACAATTAATTATAATAAGAGTTAAGCCGTTAACCGTCAAATGACCGGTTGGTCTTATTTTTGGACTATAATAAAATAGTTAACCTATACAACCCCACTACCCAACGCAGTGACGTCACAACAATTGTGGTGATCACAATATATAAAAGTGGGCAGAATAAATAGCTTCACTAAAAACCCACGCTGAGTTATATGATAATTCTTTGTGCACCTAAGTTTAGCTACAGAACTAACTTAACCTTGGCCTGGTAATCAAAAAGGTAATCCGTCTTTAGCATCATTCCGGTTCACTTTCATTGATCGTTAACTGAGATACACGTTTGTGAAATTGCTAATTTAACGATCGATGTTAACTTAATAAATGTA
The DNA here is from genome assembly GCA_028551675.1 of Tineola bisselliella. Taxonomy (NCBI): domain Eukaryota; kingdom Metazoa; phylum Arthropoda; class Insecta; order Lepidoptera; family Tineidae; genus Tineola; species Tineola bisselliella. The sequence goes on from JAPWLS010000615.1 coordinate 5,720, forward strand.
ATTATTATTATTTTTTTTTCAGTGGTGATTTAACAACTCGCATAGTATGGTCGTTAAGTATAGAAGTGTTGCTATTTGTATTGACAGTTATATTGGCAATGGTTGACAGTTCAGAATGGACTGGAATATTCTTTTGGTTAACAATTGTTACGTTATTTATTATGAATAGTAAGTATGAAAATAATTTATTAAATGTATAGTATTGTCTTATTGGAATTAAAATAACATATTATTTTCTAACAGCATTCAACGCAGTCTTCCAAAATTCAGTGTATGGTATAGCGGCCCGTCTACCGCCACAATACACAGGCGCCGTGATATTAGGATCTAATATATGTGGCACATTGGTTGTGCTGATAGGGTGGTTGTCAGATGTATTCAGCAGTAGTTACAGAACATCTGCTATTTATTACTTTATTGGAGGGATGTTGATATTACTCGCCTGTTTCGATACTTACTTTGCTTTGCCTTTAAATGTAAGTATAATATTTGTTATTTAAATAGTGCTTATAACAAAGTTATATTGAGATTAATCCACTTGACATTGATAAGATTTAGTGTAAAAAGTCCCCCCCACTACCCAACGCAGTGACGTCACAGCAATTGTGTCGATCACAATATATAAAAGTGGGCAGAGTAATAGCTTCACTAAAACACACGCTGGATTATATAATAATTCAGTGTGCACCTAAGTTTAGCTACAAATGTGTTAAATACACGATACTGATATGACAATAGCAAATGTGTAATGTACGAGTCTAGATAAAAAATAATGTTTGGTTATAAAGGTTTAAAACTGGTTTTACTGCAGAAACATGTTTAAAATATTATAATTTTATTGTAATATGTTTATTTAATTTCATTTCAGAGATTTTATCGGTATCACAATTCTTTACAACAACGTACGTTGCGTGTTAACCCAGCGTTGGCAGCGACGAATCCGAACACGGACAATGTTAGAAAACGACCGCCATATTGGACAATTTTGAAACAAAGTTGGGTCCAACTTTACAATGTTTTCATTATATTTTTTGTTACTTTAGCTGTGTTTCCAGCTGTTCATTCTGGTTAGTATGATATATTTAACACAAAATTCTGACCTGTTGTAAAATACAAGATTTTTTCTTATTTTTATTTATAAAAATATTATATGGTGTGTAAATTACCCCACTACCCAACGCAGTGACGTCACAGCGATTGTGTCGATCGCAATATATGAAAGTGGGCAGAATAATAGCTTTACTAAAACACACGCTGGATTGTTCAATAATTCTGTGTGCACCTAAGTCTAGCTACAAATATATAAATCAAACTACATTCGAATATGACGAATAATTTCTAATGCACAATATACAAGTACGAATAAAAAACCTTAGTCTTTTATCTAGTTCAGCGCTGTCCAACTTATCACAGCCCGCAGGCCATATTTTCTTCACCAAACATTTCGGGGGCCAAGAAGGTTGATAAATGAAAAGTCAGTTATGTTCTTGTTCAGAATGAATAAATAAATAATCCATCTCCCAGCGATCTTGAAATTCACGATTTTCGAGGTCTATTTTTCTTTTATTAGTAGCGTTCATATTCAATAATTATTTTAATTAATAAATAAATGTGAAATTAAGTTAATAATATCAGACGTTAAACGGATTGCTGCTGTATTTAGCCAGGTTAAGTGAAGTTACGCAAACTAAATTGTACCTAGAACCAAACTAATTAGATCTAAATTTTCACAGTCTTATTTTAAAGTTCTTATTATGCATAGTATGTATAGATTATTCATTGTTATATTGAGTATCTCAAAAAACCACTGAATGTTTTGAAGCTATTTCAACAAGAATTAGCTCCAAATAAGTTGCATTTCTTTATATTTCAGATGTGAAGCCGATGCAAAATGAATTTTTAGGATTAAATTTCACTCGAATAACCTGTTTCTTGACGTTCAATTTGACTGCTATGCTGGGAAATATCACAGCCTCTTTATGTCCTTATGTAAGTCTATTACATCCTAAGATTAAGTGCGAGTTTTTACTCTCCACTATATTTCTTCTCTTTTCTAATTGGACTTGTAGTAATTGATTTGATTGTTTATTTCCAGCCAACGCGTAAATGGTTGGGACTCTTCACAACACTGCGTTTAATCTTCATACCGCTGTTTCTTCTCTGTAACTATCAGCCGCTCGGTGTCAACAGAACGTTGCCCGTACTGATCAACAATGACTGGGCTTATTGGGTGTTAGCTATAATACTTGGCTGGAGTTCTGGTCATGGCAGCTCCTTGGGGATGATGTTTGTTGGCGGGTAGGTATTTCAATTCAAATACTTTTCAACACTAGAACTACCATACACAATATTACTGACTTATACTGAAGCCTTACTTACCCTACGATAACATTCTACAATAAATTTATTGAATTATATTTAATACTTTGCAAGCACAAGTCATCCGGTCATTTTGACGGGTTGGCAAAAATAAATCATATTGACCGGTTGGTAGTTCTAGTGTTAAACTGACATTACTTTAGACTTGTGTATATCATTGCATTTTCTTCATAGGGTGTCATAATATTAGTTCAGATATTGTAATAATTACATTAAATATAAATTAACGTCAATAGGCAAGTTGTTATAGATCCGCTAAATCAACAATTTTAAATTAAATAAAAATATAGTTATTTGTATAATAATATTTATTAATTAACTTTTTTAACTTTATTTTAGCTAATATCAATGTAACTTTGTTTTCAATATTTAAAATAATTATAGTGTAAACCCAAGAACTATATATAGGTGGATTGGTTTTAAGACTGAAAATGCTTGTTTTTCAGTAAAGTGGCTCCGGAGAACGCAGCCACAGCGGGTATGATAGGAGGTGCTACACTAGTGACAGGTCTGATTGCCGGTCTGTCAATGTCGCGGTTCTCACCAAATCTTGTGAGCTTAGAGTTCTGGAAGACGTTCTAGCGTTTGCTGTACGACCTGCGCTCAGTGTGGTTCGTGTTTCTAAGACAATTTTATTGAATGGACAGTGGCGTTTTGATACAATAAACGATGGTTTTTTATTCTTATGACTATTAAATTCATTATTTAATTATAGTATTACAGAAATTGCTTATGAAAATTATTTAACTAGTTATAAAAAAGTACGCGATTTACTATCGTCTTTATTTGGATTATTTTGGACTTGTGACTCATGGGTGTATAGCTTTTGGAAGGTAGCCTTCAAATAATCGCGATAGTAAGCCCGATAAAGTATTTATTAAAATTGGTCAAAAGTGTTGAATCTTGTTTGAATATCATAAGAAAAAAATGTAGGTGCGAGAATTTATATGAGTTGAATATTTCTGGCTAATTGATTATTGTTAATATTTAATTAAACAATCATATACATTTGTTATCTATATGTTTTGTCAACGAAAGTCAGTTTTTATTAATTTACAATACCGTATATGTTATATATGAAGATATACGCAATCTCGAATTCCTACACCCCATTTGTGTAACTCATTCACTTGGTCCATTCTCTCATCCCCAATTAGTATCTTGCATTCCCGCACTCTATCGTTCTTCGTGACATTTACCTGCATACCCTTTTTTAGAAAACCATTTATAATGTATCTATTATTTCTAGAATACAACACTTAACCATAGACAAAACATTACGTCGTAGTTATGGAAATTAAAGTCCTTGCTTAATTAAAATTAAAGTCGTTCACCTATGACCTTAAAAACTACCCTCTAATCATAACTTACATATATAACTTATATTGTATTGTTAAATTAATGCATTTAGGAATTGATAATAATTTAATCTATTATTTTTTGTTTCTTGCCTTTTATTATCTATATTAGAGATCTGTTATTCGTTAAATATTCTAATTGGAATTGAATATTGTTAGTTTAAATTTGATATTATAAAATTTATATTAAATCTTATTAATAATACATGTGTTTACTAAATTCATGTAACATTTTATACAAAATAAGTTATTTGTTCTATGAAAGAGCTGACGTTAGCATGATGGGTGCTAAGCTTGGAGATATTTTAACCGATTCTAGAACATTCATTTTATATCATTCTAACTGCATTCGTCTGCGCATGGGCGTAGCTACGGTGGGCTGGATCTGACCTATAAGGTACCAAATCAAACTTAATTATCTAAGTACTAACTACAATACTTAATACCCACTAGAAAGTCAGTCTGACAGACGTCAGTAGACACAAAAAAAATTAACCGGGGTAATAGTTTGCCGGTTACATATTATTTTAGACTGTTGCTCCACCTCGAGCCCATGGCTGGCTACGCCCATGCGTCTGCGTAGTTTCGCCAATATATCAGTAATACATTGTTTATAATGATGGAATTATACGTCAACGTGATTTAAATAATTTAAAAGACTGTTGGCCTGTTATCGCGTTTTTCATTATTCAAATACAACGGCAGACTCGCGAAGACCAACGATCGCTGCAAAGTTTTCGAATTGTCGAATTAAATTGATTAAAATAAACGCGTTAGTACACCATATGGTATTTTAAATTAGTTTCGTGTTTTATTGGTCTTTTTAATTTAAAACTATTTTAAAAAGCCATCTATTGTGTACATGCCTTAATAATTAGTTTTTGTTCGAATTTATCTCTAATAATTATAAAGTATTGTTTAGTTTAAAAATTTTAGTGTTAATTTTATAGATTTTACCAAAAAGGGCCTCCTGAGCATATTGTGTGATTCGCTGTTTCGTTTTAATCTATTATTTATTATTGATTGCATTCGATTCAAAATTATTGGCGGAAATAGCCATTATATATTAAATATACAAATTTATTAATAAAAAGGCAGCGAATTAAAAATATATAACTTTGTTTAGTACAAATAAAAAACGTATATTAAAATGTTATTAGATGTAAAAAATAATGTTATGGTTTTGTTTATTTATTATTTTTCGTTTGGATTAAAGTTATAGGATAGAGCGTTCATCTAAGTTTTGCTGTATTTAAAAAATATACATATTTAATTTCTAACCAATTATACTGAAAAATGTCTGAGTAACTAAAATTTAAAAAAATAACTGTCACTTCTATCATTGCGTTTCTTTTTTTTTTACTTATTTCCTAATTGTTATTACTGAATTCTGTTCCTAAATCAAACTGTAAAATGAACAAAATTAATAAATAAATAAGATCTATGACATTTAAATAACTTAATGTAAGAATATTATAATTATTTTTATTGATATGGTTTGCCTAAATTCATTAGAATTGGTTGACGTACTAACAAATGATTCAAGTTAAAAGTCAATTCTAATGTGTTTTTCTGAATGGGATTAAGTTATTATTTACAATGTAAGTTATATTTGACTGATTGGTTATAGTTGCGATTCATGGTTTTATCATCTGCACGTTTGGTCTGTTTCGTTATTGAGACCGGGTGCACAATTACTATGGTCCAGTGCTACCATACCGCGTTGATATGAATTGTAACTATGTTTAGTATCGCCTTTTTTCTAAGTAAGAATTTTCATTACAAAATGTTTGCTTTTTTACCAAATATTTTCTTAAACAATTAAGAATCCTTATGCTTTTTTTTATTTATTTAGAAATAGTAATAAATTTTTTTTCTTTATTTTTTTTTTTGTTTTTATTTTTTGTTTTGCTTTTAAATTAGGGTAATTGACGTTTGGTTATTGAATTGGGAATGGAAATCTAATATTATAGTGTGGGTTGCTAACTGGTGTTATTACCCCACAAACCCTGGTGCCTTATACATCCATCTTCCATATATAGTAAATTAATGTTTTTGTGTAGCAATCTCTCAATACATTCGATGTCACTGGGCACAGGCATATTGGAAGTTTCGTGATACGGCCGTCACCTCTGTAGCTTACGTGAATTTTGACACATAAGCCCGTAAAAATTCCTGTCAAATGTCCCTAAAATAAGCATCTTGACCTAATGACCTAACCGTTGTGACATAACTGTCGAATCCGTAGTTTTATGAATGATTACTGGCCGATAAGGCGCTAGATGTGTTTTAAATATTTATGTATGAGTTTTATAGTAACTATAGCAAGTTTTACTATATATAGAACGTTTGAGTGTACATTCTTGCAATTTCTTTATAGAATAATAACAGTGGAGTGTCCTAAATTATACTAAATATAGTTAAACTTTTAGATTCTTGCTATAGTATAAAGCTCATACTCGACATTCAACAATATTACGAGTTTAGTCTATAAATATAGCCCCCATTATATTTTTAGTTATGCAATGAAAACTATTTTATGAAAAATTGATTACTACATTATAACTACTTGAAATAATCGCAATAAGTAAAACATTTGAAGAAAATTCACGGTTTTACTAACGCAATAGACACAGCCTTGCATTTACACTAAAATTCGATAATAAATGACAATAATGTAAAGAAAAATAATATTTAATTAGATATATAAAGTTTTATATACATACTTATAAAATATTGCACTGCCATTTCTTGTATTCATTCTTAAAACTTTATTATAAGATATTTGATTATACTTTTTTTATATCATAAAGACTACACGCCCACTTTGTTACGATCTTCATCAAAATCAACATTTAACACATTTTTCAACTTATAATAAGCATGAGCATGAAAATATTTGATGTCAATAATTGTAGTTATGGACTATTAATTATAGTATGAAGAAATGACAGCTAAGTGAACTTCATTTGTTATTTATCGAGTTAATACTTTGCTATATATGCACAGACTTCATTATTATCTCAATGGAATTTCACAAATCACCCTCACTTGTCATATAACTACATATATATTTATATGTGACTTATACATACATATACACTTTATATATCACTATCGCTTTCCTATTTCACATAGTATTATATATATTGCACTTGTTTAGTGTTGAGAGGCTGTGAAATTTAGCTTTAACCCTATATCTATATCTTAACTTTATTTTGGTAACTTACTAATATCATATTATACTTTATTGTGTGTATACGTGGCGATTTTCAAATGGATACAGTTTTTCTAGGCGATAGAAAGAGAAACGATCGCGGTGTCACACCTCACTTTCGACACGATAAGAATATAGTTATCTCTTTCTAATGATTGTTTCTTTCAGTCCAAAGTCCAATCTGTATCCATTTGAAGATTGTTGTTCGTACTAGACAAACACTAAAAATAAAGTCAACTTATAATAGTTAGTAAATTATTAGCTATTTGATGATGTGTGAGAGAATTGTACGGAATCGGAAGACCTTTCAGGATAAGATAGACCGTCTGCTGAGGAAATGTCAGATTAGACCTTACCTCTTAATCGACGTACATGGTTATGGAGGCGAAAATGGTATGTAAAGAGAAGGGTGGAGCTCCATGGTCTCTGCCTACCCCGAAAGGGAAATCGGCGTGAGTTAAGTAACAGTGAAACGTGCTTTTATACTGTATATTAGTAAGTTACCAAAAACCTTACCTTTCAAGTACAAATTTTTAAAATTAAATCCTGTGCACTAGAAATATATATTAATAATATTCTTAAGCTTAATCTAAATATTTTAATAATTAGTGGTGATCTGTAGTCGCCTCAACTATGCCGGCTTTGTCATGAAAAAATAGTAGCTTTAAAAACCACTAATATATTAAAATTTAGTATAAAAGCTTATCAACTATCTTTAGATACTAAAAAGATTACATATCTATTTAATTAAATTATAATTATTACATAGAAAAATAATTATTTACCGATTCTATACTGCTTTACCTTAAAAAATATATCTTTTTAATGTTATATTTGTAATTTGGACCAAAGAAAATGTGTTTACAATATTAATCTATATAAATATAGAAGCTACGGTTTTTTTGTTTAACACACTTCGTCAGTGATTGAAAAATGTAGTATACTCCAGCTTTGAACCACGCAGTTACTATGCTATCTTAAAATTAGTCTGAAGCGGAAGCTGTGATTTTCTCTGTCGTACAACGGATTAATTTCTTTTGCTAGACAGTGATAGACGTATGTGTAAAATCTGCTTGGGGTGGAGCGGGTGATAGGGGAGGAATCATGTAAAATGTAATTTCCAGTAAAGGACCACGATAACTATGGGCTTTCACGAATTTTAGTCTGGCTTTCGAACCTTCTGGCTTCAAGCGATTTGTATGGAAATTTGAGCACCACCGCATGCGGATTTGGAACTACAATATTTTAGATAGTTTTTGTTAATTTTCGTACGTCTCGTTCTTTCGTTCATTTGATAGATTGCTGGTGCTCGTTAGTGGTTAGTAAAAATTCATGATCCCGATTGCTAACGGATCCGTTTTACTTGTGACAGCTCGATTCGAAAGCCAGACTAAATTCGTGATAAGCCCACTGTCCATTCATTCGTATTATTTGACTTGTAAACAAAAAAACAAGCAGAAGTTAACTCGGCACTTTAGCATTTCTCCTAATAACATTTTCTTTGGTCCATTATATTATTATATAAAACAAAAGTGACAATAATAGTAAGTAAACTTAAATTTTGTATTTTTCCACTTTTCCACGGCATTTGTACCAAACTTTAAATTAAACTAAACGCATGGTCTCGACGTATGTTGTGAACCAGAAATGTACCTGTATATTATTGTGTACAATATATAAATATAAATAAATAAAATATATGAGAGAATGTGTTTTTATTTTAAAAATAACCTATAAAAAGTTACCGCTGCCATGTTTTAATTTCCCAAAGGAAGTTCCAAAAATAGATTTTTGATTGAATAAAAAACAAAAGAATAACAAATAGAATAAAATTTTAAACATAACGGTTAACATAAATGTCACTTTTTATTCAATAAAATCCTTTTTGCTTTTTAATTATTGTATCAACATATAGTATAGGTATATTTGTTGGCGGGAATATTTGAATAATTCATGCTGGTCAGGAATGCAGGAAATATTATAATATCTTATGATTTCTCGCAGAGGAAAATTATTGGGACTAAGCTTCATAAATAAACTTTTAAAAACAAAGTCTTTATTTCGTGTTTAATAAATAATAAATAAATAAAATACAATAAATAAACGTTTTGTTTACACTCTAGCCGTTTCGTTCGTGCGTTTCTTTTTATTTACATAAAACAGAGAGAGAAACAATTATCTATCTCTTTCTGGTGCTCATTCATTTATTACTCCAAGACCGATATATCAAGTCTTAAATAAACCAAGTTTAATTAATTAAGACTGCGTATTATTATGGCCAGTTTTTCAATAAATTAGGAAGAAGTCTTAGACAGAATGTTTTTTGTTATTATTATTATATTAATTTAATAATAGTAATAAAATATATAATAATTATCTTACCTCCTTTCTTCATAATAAGGTTGTAAACGAGGAATCCAACGACTAAAACGATAGCTAATTTACTCAAAATAAGCGCCTTAACAGATTTAATTCCAATTATTGCTACGAGAATTGGCATCAAAGCCTTCATTTTCAGTTTCAATAGCAGAAGAACTGGCAGCAGCAGTTTTTTCTTTAGAATACCACGAGCTGAAAACAAAATTTGCAATTTTCTAAATTTAAAATTTACATAATTTATTCTAGAGTTCTAATGATATAAAAATAAAATCGAAGAGAGAATATGTTCAATTGTTTTTTTTGTCGATGTCGTTTATCGATTGTTATTTTTTTATTTCCTACATGCATTAAAAATAAGTATCTAAATTGGAATATAGTTATTTAATTTTATCTAAACATCTTGAAGTATTCCTATTTTTTATTTGTATTTTACTCTCGCAGTGCTTGTTAGTGCAGTATTTTGTTAGCTTCTAATAACTTTGTAAATAGGAGATTTGTAACCGAAAAATGTTATTGTGAAACACCCTAACCGTGAGTAAGAATAATCTGGAATGACCGAGAATCGCCCTTAACTGATTCGTATAGATAGAAAAAAAATCTAACTGCCCTAGAGACATTGTCGTGAAATAATGACTAGAATGTATTTTTATTTAACATACCTTCACCGTTCACTTCATTAGTTTCAGGAATATCAACATCGAAGCCTCTATCTGCTCTGTAACTAACTTCGGCATTCTGGAAAATGAATTCAGGTAATCTAAATCTGAATTCATGCGCGTTAATAACCCTTCCTACGCGATCAAAAATCACTTTATCAATGTTTTTCTCTTCGAATGCTCTCGCAGATTCGCCTGTCACTCCGAGCTTTGTATCCAGGAACGATAGCACCTTGATTTTCAAACAATTCATAGTGGAATCAGCTTCAAAACAATCACTTACAACACTGTCTAATAACTCATCACTTGATTTCAACCGTGGCGTGTTTATGATTTCATTCTCTTTGAAGGAATAACAGTTCGCGAGTGCCGCGGCGGCTACTATTAAAACCACACACTTCATCTCTATTTTCACACTAATAACATTAGCTTAATTAATTAAACGTGTAGCCCGGCTCGTTAATGGAGTTACAATGATTTAATTTTTCAATGGGCTTGGTTTTTATATGTGATCCTTTGAGCGATGCAACACGCGCCTCCAACGGATACTTGTGCATACAAATTACTTTCATGCCTTTGTATTGGCAAGTATTTCTTTTGAAAGTCCAGGTGAGAGTGACGAGTTTATTTTGTCAGCTGTACTTGGAGACTTAATTGGCCTATCTATCCCTTAAGTTGCATGACCTATTTATTTCCTTCGATATATCACAATTTTAGCTTATTGAAAAGTATGTTTAGACTTACAATATAAATTTAATTGTATTATGTTTTGTTAACACGTAAATCTATGAAAACATATTATTATTAATATTAAAATTTATTTTGTCAAAATAATATATTCGTCGCAACCTTTATAACTATAAAATAATCTAAACGCTTATATTAAAGAAAGAAAAAACAAATAAACGCATCAGTAAGCTGCTTAATGTATTAATTAAAAAAAAAAATCATGTCATTTTCATTTTCGGCACATTTATTTTTATATCAAGTAGTAATAAGGTTTGATATAAAAATAAGTGCACCTAATAAATTTCGCCACAAAACTTTCATTAACTTATAAGAATTGAATAGTATTCAATAAATCAAGAACGGACATCGTTATTATGCTGACCGTTAGTCACTTTCGATCCACGATTCGCTTAACAAATAATTATCCAAAATCTCTACCTACTAATTACTAAAACTAATATACTAATTTTCATTTGTCAAACTTCTAAATTTATGTTTTATACAAAAATATATATGCAGATCAGATTTTAGTAATAAATACAAACACCTAACCCCAACCTTGTACATTATATAATATCTACATAAATAATACGAATAAATATTAATAATATTTCAGCCGGGAATGGAACCTGAGAACTTGCCTAACAGACGCCAGCTAACTGCTACCCGCATAGAGGCTGTTAATTATTGTAGTTTATTAATAACAAAAAATTACAATGAATTTGAAGTTTATTCTTTCCATCATACCTAAACATCTGAACCTGAAAGACATTTTCTATATAAGAAAAAATTACAATGCAAATAAACACAAATAAAAATGGTTGTATTGAATGGTTGAATGAAGTGACCTAGTTGTAATTCGGGACCAAGGGAATGCGGTCTTTATATCACATATAAATTATAATTTCTCTAGAGCAGCGGTTCTCAAACTTTTTTGGCGAAAGAAAAAGCCTTAATATAATTATCAAAAACTGATTTATATGTATTTATGAATAATCATATTGCAATGTTATATTACGTAATATTTAGTTGGAATATTTAGATGTAACCTTATAATCTCCCTTTGGTAGGTATTTTTTTGCAGTATTTTAGCCCTAGGGTTCCGCGGAACACACTTTGAGAATGGCTGCTCTAGTGGTAATTGTCGCTGTGGCTTAACATCGAGTGGCGTGTGGTCACATGATGGACTACTTACTATAAAAACAACAACAGTTCAATAAACGTTAAAGAGAAAACCAATAAAATGAGTGAAAAACATGCGTTTAGTGCGTTATCTTGCGCAACAATGCTTATGCAATGACAGGGGTGGTCACTGGTCAGTCTTGTGAGAACGCGAGCTGAATAACCCTGTCTCATTTGCATAAAAGAACATGTCCGTGTTGTGAAATTTATGTTTCACTTCCTTACTATGTGTCATTGATTGAATTATTTTTGTTTATTATTTACCGAGTTATGGTAAATGGTAATAATTAAATTAAAATGTAGATTTGTCTTGGTATATGTGCTACAATAGCTACGTCATTGTATTTCTAGCTACTTTATTTTAATATGGTGACAAACATTAAGTTAAATATACTAGAGTAGTGTTTCTCAATCTTTTTGATTTCGCGACCTTTACAAGTTGAAAAATTCTGGCGACCCCCTTGTCATTTACATTTATACATTAAAACTAAAAAGAGAAATAGACTGCTATTAGAAAATAATTTGATTATTAACGTTTCAAAAATAGCACCACGATTTGATGAACTTATGAAAAATAAACAAGCCCATTCTTCTCACTAAAATTGTGTTTTTATTGTAGTGTTAGAATCTTGTCTTTGCGACCCACAGATTGAAAAACGCTGTACTAGAGAAAATATGTAGAGATGTTCCGACTAGTCGGCCACTAGTCGGTAAAGCCGACTATCCGGCCACTATCGTAGTCGGCGACTAGTCGGAGACTAATCGGTAAAAAGCGCCGACTATCCGGCTTCTTACTTTGTGTCTATTTCTCAATAAAATGTATGTGTTACTTCCTTGTAAAAAAAACATATTGATGACATTTATCAAACAAAATTAGTATCTTAATTAAAAAACAAATCAACATAATATTTAATGACATATATTGCAATACTGCGTGATGATATTTGAAACTATCGTCAAACTAGTGAGCTGTAAAACTCAAAAAACTTTTTTGTTATTTATATTTGTCCACATGTCAGTAGTGACTGAAATTGCAGCGAATCAGCTGTAAACGAAGCGTCACGGGAATCCCCTAAACCGTAGTCGGCTTGGCCGATTAGTCGGCCGACTAGTCGGCTTATTTACAACCGACTAATCGGCTAATCGGCTAATCGGCCAAAGTCATAATCGCCGCATCTCTAAAAATATGTCAAATGAGGTTTGTGCGTAATTCCATATAGGTATAACATGCGGCGCTTCTCGCTACGTAGTTGTAGATATTTATTTACATTTTTTTATTATTCTATACATTGGTTCACCGGACCAATAATAATAACAAAATAAAATTGATATAATTTATAACAATGACTTTTTAATGTTGTTTTAAAAGACTATACAATGCGATAATTGGCGAAACTTTAATTGCTTCTTTTTTTATTTCCATCTGTCTGTATTTTTTTTCGTATTTAGCTGTAAGTTTTCTAATTCTGTAAGTTTATTTTAGTTAACTTAACAAAATAATATTCGCGAGGATTTGATCAATCATACGTATTATATATAGATTTAATTATACCATTGTAGTTTCTGTGTTAATGGTATCCGAATTGTAGGTTAGCGGGCAACGGAATGCGAGGCATCCTAGCACGTGCCCAAGAATTACAATGAGTTGTAGGGTTTTTGATTGGCAATCATATGGGGCAAGTTTAATTAATTATTTAGGTAGATCCTGATGAAGGATTATCGTTGCTTTTGTGAATTATTATTTGTTAATAGTGACCCTACTCTGATTGCAAAGTAAAGGTGACATAATTGTTATTCCCTAAAGAAAATGCTTGGTAATAATAATTATTAATATCACATATAATGTCCTAACTTCGATTTAGAATATCCTGTTATATAAGTACGGACCAGGACGACATAAATATTATAACACTCAGACTTAAATATAATATCTTCTTTTTTATTTAAAAATTTCATATTGATAATAAATTTTAGATATTTATTTATTATTTACACAAATATCTTCTTTATTAATGCCCTCAGATGTCTAATGAAGACAATTCTGCCAATGTCGAGTATTTGTGAAAAAACCCAATAAGAGATTACAAAATTTTAATTCACACGTAAAACCTCATGTCAAAAAGAACCCCACAAATATCTATTTATTTATTTACTTAAGAATAATATTACATACAGTAGTTTTCGATGGTCCCACACTAGGCATTGCCTGTCACGTGGGACCCATAATCGGTACTTTAATTAGAGTTAAGACTTTAGTTTTCGTTTTAATAAATAAAAAGCGTGTGAAACAGGTTAAAAAACATTTTTAATTTTCAATATTAATCCCAAATTAATTTATTATCATGGTTGGTAGATGTCACAACAGAATCTCTGTAATACGCCTGAAGATATACTAATAATTGAAAATAATGTTATAAATGCATAAACAAATAATTTACACTATAATAAAATTAAAATACTTTAAGTTTTTCATACACAAATTCTTTGTCATTATGTCGAGTGTTTATCAAAGTTCATTAATCAATCAATCATATCATATCTCACACGTACTTTTTAATGTCTTAGGTTAAACCAAAATAAACAATTGTCTGCAAAGTTTTCAAAACGTGCAAATTAGGTTCAATATGTACTAAACTTTCTAAATAATACATTTTATAGAAACTGTGGCGCGGTGGTTTATTACGCGGAGGTTCCGGGTTCGATTCTATTCATTCATAATTAACTTTTCGTAGTCGTAACACATGCAGCGCAGGGTTACCCAGTTCGAGGTCAGGGCACTGTCTGCGTATATATATTATTATTATTATTTATCATAGAACAACATGTGACCGCATTCTATTTTGATATATGCTATAAAGGTTAACTAGTCAAAATACTTATAGACAATAAATTTCTCTTTTTTATGCAATAAATTATTTATTATTATTATATTAAACTAGGTTCTTTAAGTCGCCTCCGCAATGCCGGCTTGAGTGACTGTCTCTGAATGGACAGATTTAGTGCGCGAATGTGGCTAATTAGATATTAAATCCAATAAGACAATAAAATATTCTTCAATAGTTTATTATTTAATAAATAGAATAGGAAACACGCACACATTCACACGTTAGCCTTTCTCTCTTTCCACACACACACACACACACAAATAAATAAGGACTTGTTACATATTATGTACATTTTAACAATTTTTCAATTGTTAATTAACTATTTGGTATCGGTTTTTTTAAATCATATCGCGTTGGGTTCATTTCGTTTTCTTTTTAATAATAAGCATTGTAAGCCATCTGTTGGGCTTCGGGCACCACCTCGGCGTCTCTGCGGTGCCTGGTGGCGGCGTACGCGGCGTCCCAAGGCCCATGGGCGGCGATCTGAGGATGGCCATTGTCGGCTGCGATCTGGGTAAACTATAATATTTAGATTGGAGTCAAGATTAAAGAATAGAAAGAAGAATGAGCTTGTTTCTTCTTTTTATAATTAAGAGTATTTGTGATTACAATTAAAAATTAATTAAAAGAGAGAGGAATAAAATTAATTATTTTTTTCAAACAAATTTTAACGATAATTAGTTAATATTGTTGTGTGTAGTTATAAGAAACAAGCCCATAATAGAAGTCTTACCTTGTAAGAATAATGTGCAATCGTGATAAAGACAGGAAAATTGGTGCAATTTGTGCATTTTTTCAAAACTATAATGCTACCAGTATGCAGTTTTAACCAAGTGGCAAATAAACCTTTGAGTTTACAAAAATATCAATATAAAAAAGTGCAATTAAAATTGAAAATAATAATCTGTTAGTTACCAAATTGACTTGTAAAATCGTGATTAGTATTTACCTTCTTGCAGAGCTGGAAGATGGCCAATGCCACGGAAACCACAAAGGAGAAGAAGGACAGCTGGAGAGCGTTCCAAGCCTTCAATCCGAGGACACCAATAGCGAGAGGAATAAGCGTCATAGCCTTCAGGAGCACAAATACAAGAATAGGAACGATGATCTTCTTGAGCTTAGCTTTGCGAGCCTCTCCCACGCTCTTTCCCTCATTTTCGCTTCCGAATTTAACGTTCAAGTTAAGTTCACTCTGGTCCAAATTCCTGGGGCTGACGGTCACTGTGGCATCGGCTAAGGGGAGTTTGAAGCTGACGTCGTGGGTTTGGATGTAACTTTCAACATTATCAAAGAAATCTCCTGAAGATCTACCAGTGACCTCATTACCAGCTCCATTTTTAGTGACTTCAACTGCGTCTGTAAGCTATTTGACACAAATGTGGTAAGTTTAGAAATATTTTCAAAAAACAGATTAAATTTGTTAGCATTACTAACCTGGAAAGAATCCTTCTTGAAAATGGAGTCTAACAAAGACATAACTTTGTACTTGATGCATGCAGCGGGATCAGAACCTTCTGCGCATCCAGATCTGGCTTCTTCCACCAACCCATCTAAGGGTGTTCCATTCCAGAATCCTTGGTTAGTTGGTTGCGCCGCTGCACACCCGAACAGAGCTAATGCCACTAAAAACAGAGCCTTCCTGGTCATCTTGGACTAGAGCTGTTCACTGGACGAAGGCTAAAGTGAATCTGATAATTTCACTAAAGACCCTCCGCTTTTTATACAGCTATTTCAAATTCAGAACATCAATTGCAGTTCCGGTACGCACTCCGAAGGATGTACTTAGGACCTATTGACTTTTAGACACATGTGGTATAAGGGAAAGCTATTTGATGCGAATCCTTATAGACTTACTCAAGTTAAAAAGGATGTAAGTCATATAGTTGCCTGTGAGAAGACTTGTCATTGTTTAAATCGTTATTGTTTGACACAGTACCCCTATTTGTGGCACCATGATCCAATTTTTTGTTACTTTCTAACGTTTGTAAAGAGTATGGTGTGCGAGTGAGAGATGTCGTGTGTGAAGTGATTAGGTGTTTGGTATGGAGGTTTGGACGCTGATAAATCGCGATTTGAATAGTCAAGCAGTGTTGATTATTATTGAACTTGTACGCAAAAAGATAAAGGGAATGACATTACATTGTTTATGATGATTTTCTTTTTGAAACATTTAGACAAATTGTGTTTAAATACAAAATTTATGTTAGAATTAATTTTGAAATTAGAACTACATGGTTGGTACTAGATCTGTAACTTATAATTTAGATCCAGAACGAGTTATACACAAACATATAGGTAGTCCTAAAACGATTTTGAAATACCTACCCTACCCTAACTTCTCTGTTTCAGAGGGCGTCAATTTACAATTTTAATGAATATTATTCATTTTCTGATTTAAAAATCTATAAATTATATTACTATTTTCTTTCGAAGCTAATAGTTAACGGATAAATAAGTCGATAGTACGATGGTCGCATACAAATATTGTGACCATTTTGGATCCAGGTTCAGTTCCGTCAGCGCGGTGAAAGTGTTCTGGTACGTGTTAGAAAAATAATTAATCACATTTTAATGAGTTTCGATTCATTTATTTGTATCCTTAAACTTCTGCTTAAGCACTTAACGAGCTTATTTTTAATATACGTATGTGTGTTGAATGTGTTTAACAATATTTTCTTTGTAGTTACCCTTAAGAGGCCCGTCTTGAACTTAGTATAGGCCAGGGGTGACCAAGCTCATCATGGGGTGATCAAGTCAGAGCCATTTTTCAAAATTTGAAAGTTTTCGGGAGCCGTATTTAAACACGTATTTAAAAGGTATGCAAAAAAAAAGGTATCAAGAAAACGTTGCACTTAGTATTTCATATTTGTTGTCAGGAATTTAAAAGACATTTTGAAACACATACGGAACGATAATATTTTTTTAGCACAAAAATGAAATTCAGGATGAAACTCGGGTACATTTATTGAAAGCCACAAATAATCCTTCAAAGTGCCGCAGGTTGGCCCCCTATATAGCATAATGTAATTGAGTGGTAGGCAGACTGATGATGGTTTTTAGTTACTACCGTAAAAAAGAAGACCTAACTAATATATAAAAAATAATCGAAAGTACTCGTCTCCACTATGCCGGTCTTTTGATTCTTATATTCGTCGTAATAATACTATGATCATCGCTAAGTTAACTCTTGCAAGTAGTATCTATGATTAACTTCCGGTGTCCTAACCTGCTAACCTCCAAAACATGCGTATACTTAGCTAGCTGAAAACCAATAATTACTCTTATTTTTTTCCAAATTAGTGCATTATAATTGGCCAATAATGTGATGTAATCTAAAAAGAATCTATGACGCACTGAGAAAAATACATAATGAGTAATTATTTGATTCATAAAAACGGAATAGTCTGCAGTTGGTCACTGCATAAGGTGCGTGCACGGTGGCTTCATTGTCAACATAATCTATTCACTACCACGCCTAGGAAGCATTGATACCAAAAAATAAGGAGCGAAACCCACACAAGGAATGTAGAGGACACGACCGTTCAATATTATTATTAATAAGTCTCTACCAGTCGACGAACCGTCATCAACAAGTGTGGAGCGAAATCACTAGTTATCAGTGCATAATACAGTGGACAGTGACCTAAAAATCCCTTCCAATTACAGTTAAACCATGTCTAAGTTAAGTGTGACCAATTTTAGTAAGAGAAATGGCAGCCCCTTCCAACACAAGCCGAATAATAATACAAACGTCATACAACAAGATGTAGTAATACAAAAAACAAATCACGATATCCAAAAAGAAAAACAAATTGAATTACAAGATAAAGTGAATAAGAAAACCGCGGAAATTCAATCAAATAGAAATGCGAATGACGGTGGTTGTTTTACTGAGGTTGTGAGCCATGGCGCCTTTCAGGGTAAGGGTAAGGCACCTACGCCAGAGAAAAGCGTCTCACCAAAACCTCCAAATGGTACAAAACTAATGGGATTTCCATCGTCAGCTAACGATTTAGCATTAGAAGCAAAATCAGATCTGGAATCCGATAAAAACATTTCAGACGAAGTTAAAGAGAAGGTAATTAAAAAGCTTTTCGGGTTAGTTGCAATGGTCCAACACACGTACGAATCAAAGGTGAGAATAATGACAGAATTTGAGAAGTTCAAGGAGAAATACTTTAAAGATGAATTGAGAAGAGAACATGAGCACTCAGAACAACTTTACAGATTAAACATGAATTTTCAAACGGAAGTTGTGGAGGCTATACAACATTTAAAAACGGAATTGGATATAAATAGGAACGTATCCAGAGTTGTAGAAAATAGCGGATTACATGATAATGACATTATATTCGATGAGGGACATGACACTGTTGATAAAGAAGATAAAGACATAAACCAAGTGCAAGATTGTGAAGCCAATGATTAATTAATATAAATAAATGTACTGATTCTTGTTGAAGTTTTATTTCTAAATATAGCTATTGTTTTAACGTGATTAAAGCCCAGAGATCAATATACCTATATTATTTCATAAATTTCGAACTATAATTCTTCTTAATTTGAATTGTAATTGTTTTGTGCGTTCTCTTGTTTTACATTAATTTTTGTTTTTTATATAATATGGTCAATTTGTTAGTGCCTTAATATAAAACTATGTAACACGTAAGAGCTTTTTTAAATAAATAAATATATAAAAAAAATAGGGAAGACAATATCATATATAAATGTTTGTTTATTGTTCATTATATCCATACGTATATGAATTTTAACTATGTTACAAAATAGATGATGACGTAAATAAAACGATGATCTATCGTATAGTGAGTATATTTAAGTAATTAGGTAGGAGTCGTTTTGATCAAGGTGACATAGTAGGAGTGGGCTCAGACCGGAGCTCTTCGGAGTTTATAGTTAGTAATCTAACATCATTATTCTAATTTAAAACTATTATTACATCAGTCTAACGTTTGGGGTAGAAAATATAGTATTAAAAATCGTTAGAAGAATCCATCCTCAGGGTATAAAAATTTTATTTTTATTTTTTTATATTGATATGACTAATGACCACACTCCGCCTAATGTTATTAGCTTAAAGCTAGAGTGCGGTCCATGAAAATCTTGAAATTCGGTATTAGTATAATGGCTAATAAATACCACTGTTCATTGACTAGCCACTATCTCTCATTTTCTTCATCTTTACGATGAAGAATGTTCACGTCAACACATCAAATAATATTTTTAAAAAATCTTAATTTATCTGATTATAGGATCTTAGAAAGTTTATTGTGAAACTCTCAAATCCAATTGTCATTCATCAATATCGAATATAATACAGTGAAATATACCTAATAAAGAACACAAAACAATGAACATTTTGAATGCACTATACTTCCAATTGATAATAATCGATTTAGCTTTATGGAGGCATGAAGTTTTTTTTGGTTTATTTTAAACTAATACTATTATAATAAATAACTGAATACAATTACATATTTACCACAAAACAAAGCTGTAAAATTAAAAAAACGCATAACCCCATCTAGCGGTAAATCAACACAATATTTTATTCATAGCATTTTAAATTAATTAATGTCTTGTAGTTTCTGTTATTCATTCTAGATGGCGTGGGAAAACAATATTTTCAAAGCACACTTTTTATAAATTAATTCGCGTATATAATTACGTTACATAGTTACGTTATAAATACGATTACACTAAGATCAAGAATCCTTAAAACTTAAAACCCTTAAATAGGATAAGATTTTTTGTAATTCGAATTTAAGACAACGCATAATTTTCAGTCAGCAAACATTATAGTGAAGCCCGCACGTGAAAAAAAACAACAAAACACGTGTGCAAGTTTATAAAACCAACATCTGCGAAATCGGACTTTTTTATTAAGAATTTCTTTTGATATGATATAAAAAAATTGGGGGCTAAGTTTTTTACGAAATCGCGTATCGGATAGTCTGAACCTTAACATGACCTTAGTATAGGGTGTTCATAAACAACATAATTTGGTTCTAAAAGTAATTTTTTTAGTATAATAAAACACTACCTTTGTAACTAATAATAATTATTTTTATTTGAAATAACTGTCCCAGGATTTAACGAAGTGAGCAGTCTTTTGTCAGTGATTCTAATCAGCGCGGGCGCAAAAACATTTCTGTAGCTTACTATCGTCGTTTACATGAATATAATATATATATTTTTTACTATTAACGCAAATTGTGTCTGATGCATAGACTACACTTTTAAGTCAAACTTTGAGGTTGAGATTTGACGACCTCTGTAGCGCAGTAGCTAAACTAGTCTGTTATGCAAAGAGTTCGGGTTAGTTATGATGTTATTATTATTAAAAAAGTAAATATTTGTGTCAGGCCTGGTTGTTATTTGTTGGTGTGGCCCTTGACCTTATACCTGTAACACATAGATTAAGATTCAAGGCATTGTAAGTATATGTGAAAAAAAAAATTCACTACAACTATTATTAGTAGATTTAAGTTAGTGTGGTAGTAAAACTAGCAGAAAAATTAAAGTATAACACATATAAAAATAATATACGAAATTAAAAAAAGAATAAACAAAAGAGTAAATAAAATAAAATAATAAATATAAAGGAACCTATTATAATCAATGTGCTATAAAATTCGTCACTGAGTGAACTCATTAATTTAATTTGTGATATATTACATTTTATTTTAAAAAATACAAATATATCGTTTAAATAATGTAGTAAAATACATCTAAATAAAATAAAAATAACACCCGATAGTTGATATAAAATTTTTTGATAGTTCAGGTAAGGCGAAACTTTTTTAATAATAAATAAAAATGCATCTCAGAAGGCAAAAAAATCCTTAATTATCTCGCACGAGATCGCGCCTTTTTTTGTGAGCGCCTTTTCCGCGCCATTTGGCTCTGGGATCGCATAATGCATTTAAAATAATGATAAAATTTTTCTAAATTAGTTGCTATAACAAAACGTGTTTTATTAGGATATTTTGCGGTTATATTATATTGAATTAATATATAACCCATGTTGCAACTAATACGCTTTTTGTTATATTTTAAATGATGACCATTCAGTTAAATAGCATTTTAATAACGACATTTATATTATACTAGCTTTTACCCGCGGCTTCACTCGCATTTAAGTCATTAAATAAGTATCAGAGATAATTTCAACAGCTGAAACTATGGTCAGTTGGAAACTATAGTAAAAAATAATAATATTTTTTTAATAAAAAGTATCCTATGTTACTGCTAGAACCTCCAAAAATATGTGTACAAAGTTTCATGATGATCGGTTAAGTAGTTGTTGCGTGAAAACGTAACAAACAAACTCACATTCACATTTATAACATTAGTAGGGATATTATGTTTATAGAATCAGCCTGATATAAAGCTAGAGAGCAATCCATGAGTGAAGACAACTGAGAACAAAGAAGGACAACAATCAGCTCTTGAAGACGCGAATAACATAAACAAAGAATATATAAATTATTAATAAATGTTTATATATTAATGAGTGAACTATCTACAGAAATACAATCCTTGGATTAGTTCTGTAGATAGAGCAATATTGTATATAGGGTTGTGGTGGTCGATTCTACAGGCCGAAAATACTTAAGAAGATTTGGGGTTTTGACGTTTACTCTGTCAGTGTCATCTTTCTTGTTTTTTTTTTGTTATTTTTCATTACCACAATGCATTGTGATAATTATATTTGTAATCCATTTTAATCCGCAGTATTATTTCACATAGGTTTCTCCAAAGGGCTTTTGTATTTAATGAAATAAAGATTATTATTATTATTATTAATGGAACCGAGGATTATTAACTGAACAGTGTAAGATTTTGTCCATGACATTTTTTTAATTAAGATTTTAATAATTTTGTTTTTTATGACAACTCGTTTAAGCTGTTTAGAGACGTTAAATGAATGGTCGCAGTGATGTAAAATAACATAGGGTATATTGTCCATGTTTTTATTGAAGAAAGGAAAAGTTTTTTCCAGCCTGATAGCAGCTGACGGTGGCACGAGCCGTCGAGGGCATTTGGCTATAATGGCGCCTTTTTATAAAGCACAAAAAGTACAATTTGGCAAAGGAAGGTGAAGCGACAGGAAGATCGCGAATTGAGAGTATTTCCGTAATGTGTTCGTTGTCATTATATGGACATTGCCTATTATTATTTTATCTTTAAAACAATAGGTAATTAAATATTTATAAAAAATCTTGTAATGTGAGGCGGCATTAATGTTACTTTCAAATGTTTCTGAAAAATAAAATTCTCTGTAAGTAAGTAAAAATTAATATGATTTAATTAATTAAAAGATTAATTTTAGTTTCAGCTTTCTATCACATTAGTTTCTTATTAATTTACAGTCGAAAATTGCATTACAATTTTTAAATAATTTATGAGTTGATTAATTCTAACATAAAAAAGCACATCTATATTTTTCTTTCGTACGATTTTTTAGTGCTCAAAATACTACAGCAGCATTGCATTTCTCTTAATTCATAAGAGAAAGAAAAAACCACGCGTGCTCTGCCAACTCTCGTTTTTTAAGGAAACGCCTTCTGCTATATGATAACCTTTTTTTAAATAAAAATTTTGGTAATTTTTTTGTGTAAATTAAACATGTGGATTGTGGATTGTGGCGTAGATAAATTAGTTTGCGTTTAACAGATGCGTTTCGATTTTGCAGCTTTTTAATACCTACATTCGTCGATAAATCGAGTTACTGGGAAAATTTTGAAAACAAATGTGATTCATAATAAAACATGCTTAGCATTGATTCTAATTAAATTGTTCTAATAAATTAATATTTATTTTATTATTATTTAAACATACACAACAAACAGTTGACAAACCCACACATAACAATAACAATTACCTACATAGAAAAAAAACTAAGCTATGTTTGCTAATCTAACAGTTGTGTTCAACATATATTGGAACAAAAGTTATTAAATATTAAAACGAATACTATTAAGTAACTGTAATACGGATGCTAGTCTGTTGCTCACAAATTTCGAGCCCTACGTAAAAGCCAAGTGCAAAATAGACTTGTGCGACTTAGGTTAACACTAGATTGCCCAAAGAAGTCATTTTGACTGCTTTTTGATTTCAATTAGAAAAACAACTATGTATATAATGACAGAATTTTGTGACTTTTTATACGACATGTAAATGCGGTTATTGATAATAGTAGTTACCTCCCCCTCCTTCATTTCCGGTATATACATATGCGTTATACCTAGATATAGGTACATATATACTAAAGTTCAGTCTTTCTAGTGTTAATATTTTCACGTAGGTAGATTTAATTAATATATTTAATAAACGCCCTATAGGTGCGTAATGTTCAACATTAGATAGTATGAGATTTGTCGCGGAAATAGCGAAATGCATTTGAAAATTGTTTTTTATTTATTTATTTCGAGTCATCAGTAAGGATTGCGACTATATTTTTTTAAGAATTAACTACAAGTTAGTGTGAGTGGTTGCGCCTTAAAAAAAATGACCACAGTATGCAATGTCAATAATAAAATTTAATAATAATAATAAATATTAAAATTTCGTTAATATTAACTATTACATACATATTAAAATTTCATACAATTAAAGTTTATTTAATACTCACATACGACTCTCGTTTTGGTCTAATACTAGCTAATATGTTTCATAATAATAATTTTACGAATAAAAAAAGCAAAGGTAGTTAGCTTTTTTGAGGCGAATCAAAACGGAAGTTTGGCACATGCCGCGACTAAAAAACGGAATTGGCGATCAAAAAACAGTCCATATTTGTACAGTTTTTATATGCTAAGCGTTTTTTTTGAATAAAACATTTTGTCAATATTGCTGCATACAATTTCACAAAACCACAGATGGTTTATGCAGATGACAATTTTTTTTTGTTAGCATTATAATATCAATCTTGTTAATTCAACAGCTGAGAGATAAAATTGTTATGGAATTAAATGAAGTCAACTGATACCAGGAAAGAAGATGTTGCGCTTACGTTATTAGTTAAAAGCTTAAAGCTAAACCGTTTGGTCAACCAATAGTGCTTTCTATAAATGCCAATAAATATACTATTATATATGTATATATTTTTGTTTTATTTGAATTCTTTTGTTTGCGTACTTATTATAAAATTTCGTTTGCAATATCTTCTCAAGTATTTTACAGGAAATCTATCAATAATTAATATTTTATTGTTGAATTTTGAAATATTATTAAAAAAAAACTTAATAATCTTACAAATTTAACTTGCATGCACATTAACTCAACACAGGATGTGTTTAATTTATATCTTTTACATTGTCCTTAGTGTAGAAAAATTATATTTAATACACCTGTCAAAACAAGATTCAAGAGTGACCACAGGTGATCGATGCGCCTGGACTAGCACCTGATACTATTCGTGCACCCGCTGTATGGCCGTAAACTTTGTAACACAAATATTTTTATAAACATTTAACACTAATATTTGCACGTATCCACGAAAAGTGTGCGTTGTTCTATATTGACAGCTCGGAATAAAGCAATATATACATAAGCCGCATAAAGTATTTTAAGTTAAGTATGTAGATCTGTACAAGTATTTGTAGTGAGCAGTAGAAATGCGCGCGTTCTCGGAGTGTTTTATTAAATGTCACTTTGACAGTTCAAAGCAAGGACTATTATCTAAATTCCAGAATAACAATTGCCAAACATCTCGATATAATTCCCATAGGAACAGAAGTAATATTTTTATTTGAAAGAATCCCAACTGAACCTTCTGGATCCTGCGAAGGTTGTGAGGACATCATGGCTAAGGATAGAAACCCGTCAAAAGCGCCGCCGACAAAAATGTGCATAATTGGGATCGATTGGAAAGAAAAAATCCTTCAAAAACTGGCCCTTGAATGTTGCCAAAAAGTGCAACTGCACAGGGTGTTACAGTGAGACTCGTTTTTTAGAGAAAAAAATAATTCACTGAAACTTTTCGTTTTAATTTTTAATATATATTTTTTGTATTGTTATAGATTATTATTTCATTTAGTACTTTAGCATTTTAATACTTCTATACTGCTTTAGTAATTATATTTGTCGTATTATTACTAATAAATAACTTATTTAGGTAAGACGCATAGGAGGTAAGTCTATATCTAAATGCCTCTAAATCTAAAATGGCTCTGTATTGTGAGGAAGCACCCTGTGGACAGCTGCATTTCTATAAAAGGATTGATTTATTCAAATGAAAATGCCTTCGATGGTGCCCTCAGCCGCGGGCCCACGAATTATTTGTTTTTGAATAGTAATTATATTTTATTTTATTAAATCGATGGATTTCGATCTCTCGCATGTTATGGAATAGCGAATCTTTTACTAAATATCTTGACGGAATTCCGGGAAATTCGTCTGAGCATGTAGCAATAGCATGTATGTTATCCATTAATTTCTATAACAACTTTGGCTTTTACCAAATTTGTAGTTTAACATAAAATCATTTTTATATAACGCATTCGTTTTCTAAACCATCATTATGGTTTTATGTGTTTTGTATTATTATTTTTAATATTGTTGTATAGTTACTATGCAATATAGTTTTAGGTATTTTCTCTGTAGATTTCTTTCTTTATTAGAGATAAATAATAATAATAAAACCATATTTAATATTATCTGCTTTCGTTTAAGAAGCATTCGTTTTATGAAATTATTAATACATAAAAAACAAAGTTAAATATTGTAAATAAAAAACGCTATCCCCAAATAAAACAGCTTTCATTTAAATCCAATATTAGCTGATGATTTTTATTTGTTTTAATAACCGTCGTAATGCGTGGTCATTTGAAACTTAATATTGACGATTGGCTTACAGCATTTGCAATCTGACAATGGACAATTTACATTATGATGAACCAATATGGATTTTAGTATAAACAATATTTTTTTTAATTATACAATATTGTACTTCGTTCATTGGTTAACTAACTAGTAGAGAAGGTTCAGTTTTGCATTGAAGTAAAATAGAAATCATTGACAAATAGGAGAATGTAGTTTTTTATGTTACATACATACGTTACATTTAAAAAATCAATTTATTTTTACATCTAGGATACTAATATTATAAAGAGGAAAGCTTCGTATTTTTGTATGTGTGTAACGAATTGGCACAAAAGCTACTGGGCCGATTTCAAAAATTCTTTCACTATTTGAATACTACATTATCACTGATCAATATAGGGTATATAAATTACAGGAAAAATAAGGATCCATACTAAAATGTAACCCAAAATTGTTTTTAAAATTGCCATAAAATGCAGGCGTCGTTAAAATATGAAACATCATTAAACTTCATAGTACTTTATATCTTCATTACTACGCGAACGAAGTCGGGGGCAACAGTTAGTCTAAAATAAAGTTAATAATTAAAACTGCTATATACATATTATTAATAACATCTGTCTTATTTTCTTTATTTGCAAATTGAAAAGGGGTCGCGTGCCTCCTTTTTGCTCCGAAGACACGAGTGAAAGCAAACACACTTATCTCCAATTCACAATAGAAATGGCACACTCTGCTCAAGAACTATCGTGTTTCTTAAAAAAACCCACACACAACACATTGTCGAAATCTGATTATAAACCATATTTGATCAAAGGGTTGCCGTTTAATAAATATCGCTGCAAAAAAATGTTTGAACATCTCTTTTTGCAGCTTTTAACTCGTCGAAAAAAAAATGCAAAAATCGATTTCGGCAGATGTAGACAAATAGAAAAGGGTACGCTTTTTTATTCTTAACCCGTTATGGGATCAACTGTCAATAATTTTTGCTATTTTCCTAGCTAAAGGGTTATTTATTTTTTAGTTTACCGTTTAGTTTGATTGGCTCAGGAAATGACTTTACGGTTATGATTAATATGCGCAAAATAACTCTTAGGTATCGGGAAAGGAATATAAATTGTATGAAATTAGATTTTAATTAACCTTAAATTAAAAACCTTCATAAAGTAATCAACTAAATTTATTAGACTTGATTATTTTAATATTATGTAAGGACAACTGCAACTACTGAACTATAATAATTTAAAAAAATATTTGATTATTAAATACTAAATTATCCCAAAACAATAGGAGATATATTTTATTTGGATAATGATCCATTTAAAGTTAAATCTTTCAGCTGCTTTATAGGTGTATGCTGACCAAATAGTTGTACATGTACGTGGAAATTATTACGGTCTATAGTCTTCTTTATTATTTGTCTCTAATTAATTTACATTTTAAGGTTTAATATAAATACAGACTCTAATTAGCCAATTTGGTTTAAATATTTGCGATACAAACAATTAAAAAGTTTAACAAATGGCACTAAAAAGAGCACTGCCTTTTAAGCTGTGAAGTATCTAATACCTAAAATGGTTTGTCTGTTCGAGATCAAAATGCTACCCAAAGTGGTGGCTCGCTTGCACCATTTTTAATTTAATGTGGGATTGCAGATATGCAGATATGAAAGACCACTACACAGATCAGATACTGAAATACAGATGTTAGATCAAATTCAACAACAATAATTATTATAATTATAACCTGCTATTAATTTTATTGTACTAAATAAAATTGTTATTACACTTTCAAGACTCCCTTATTACCATGATAAAAAAAAGTTTATAAAAGAAAAAATTAAACAAATTATAATATGTAATAAACCACCGAATTAAATATATTTAAATTAAAACAATGAATTTTACTGGAGTTATTTTATTTACTTACATATTTTTAGATATGTATTCTTACTGACCCCAGTCTAGGTCTTGTCGTTAATTCAGTACTTTTTTAAATTCTTTTATGACAATAATTATTTAAACGCAATTATTTAAATGCTAGTTGTTTTTGTTTTTTAGACATAGCTTCTCTAGTATATTTAACTCAATGGATAAAACAAGTCATATGTCTATATACAATATGGAAATAGTGATTTACATAAAATAAAAGAAAAACTAAATTAATTATTTTAGCATAAGCTGTTGATATTGACCAATATTTTAGTTTAAAATTATTTGAAATACCAATCCCTCGTTGTGCACTCAGTAAAAAGCAAATGAAATCGGGCATGATGCACTGTAGCGTCCCTACTACGGAATGCGACGTAAATTCCTACAGGATCATCTTCCAAGTACGAGAAAGGGAACACCCTTATAAATTAGGAATGAGACCGTGTTTTGTGAACTAATTACGTCGCAGGAGTTTTATTTATAATCTTTAATTAATGTTTTTATTTTCAGTCGACTCCTGTATTTATAATTTTGTTTGTAGAATTTATATTGACATATGTTTATAGGTCGTTAACTTAAACGTTATCCTGCATGCGCAAATTCTAACGATCAATGTTCCGACTTAAGTAAAAGTACTATATCCCTACTCATATTATAAATGTGAATGTGAGTTTGTTTGTTACGTTTTCATGCAACAATTACTTAACCGACCATCGTGAAACTTTGTACACTTATTTTTGGAGGTACCTACTAGAAGTAACATAGGATACTTTTTATTTTAAAAAATATGTTTACTATAGTTTCCAATTGACTATAGTTTCAACTGTTTGGAAATTTTCTATATTTATTTTTATTTTCGTCTGTCATTTTTATATATGCAGTATAAAACTATTTGAATTTTTGAGGTTAGGTGTCATTTTTGTGTTTAGTTGCCACTTTATTATTTTAGATCTTACTCACTGATTTCAATTTATACTTTTCTTCTTTAAAAATGCTTCGGAAGCGGAAATCTGGTCTATGATCTCTGATACTTATTTAATGATTTAAATGCGAGCGAAGCCGCGGGTAAAAGCTAGTATTTTATAATTGCTTATATTCACTTTGTCGGTAGCAATATATTAAAATTCTTTAATTTAAATCAAATTATAATACAAAGATGTTACAATAATTATTTGTCAATGTGATGCGAGACCACTATTAGGGCAAAGCTAATTATTTGATAGAATTGTGATGATTACAAATGAATTATTAAAGCACTATTAAATACATTAACTATTTAGTTATTTCAATTGATAAATATTACTATAATGCCATGAAAACGACACTCAATAACTTCTTAAGACGTCCTCAAGGGTAAGAAAAATCCATATTATATCTAATACAAAGCAAGAATACAATTTACGAATCCTTCATACATATGAAATCACCTAAAAATAAACCCTATTGTATTATAAAACGTATCCTAGCTACCAGGAGAACATGGAATGATTGGAGGTATTTCGCCGCCGCCAAAGGACGAGGCGGACCAAAAATGTATCGACATACGATCTGTGTTTGACGTGTGGAATTTTCGCGATCGCCTTTTATAGAAAGAGCCGAGATTAGACGAATTGTGGACAGGTCAAATAAGACAATAGGTTAACGCCTTCAACCAAATATCAGAAGCAACGAAAGTTTAAATAATTCTTCAGATTTGCTGGAAAATATAATTATTAATTATTCTCAAATATTGTATTCTTTGTAATTCGTATTATGTGAATGTACTCCTCCTGAAAGAAATATCAAAACATGTGTTCTACTACATATTACCTCCAAGCTAATACCTACTTGGCCATCGAATACTTATATGTAGTTTATTTTTATACCTTTTTGTTATTAATAAAAACACGCAAGGAACCAATGCCTATATATGTGATTTATATAAACAAAATACATGTAAATAGCGTAAAATATGTAATTATCTTCATTTATATGAATAACTTTAAGAGAACGGCAAACTTTGGCTTTTAGCAAATTTATTGACAATATATTTTTTAATTTACGAAACAAATTGGTTACAGGATAAATGTATCTCATAAAGTTACTTGTGTATTTGTTAAATTTATAATTAATATGCAAATAAGGCTACTGTTTAATAGTTTGTGGTAAAATAAAACTTCAATGTAGTCTGTATCAAGTGATGTTATTCTAAAAGTAAACAACGTTAGCATCTTTTATAAACTGTAAAGTGCTACAAATATTTGGGTTAGGTATTTCCGCCATATTTATGTACATAGTACATACTCCAATCAATCAAGTAACCTCATTCTACTCAGAATAGCGCTGTTTGTAGTCATTTTTGATTACAAACTAGACGAAACTTTTTTGTAAAGAAAGTATATATGTACTGAACTAAAGTTAGCTCTTGTGAGCGCTCGTTGATGATAGTGTAACTTCACAAGCTTGTTTACATTTTATAACAAATTAACTGAGTTAAATTGTATACTTATTCATCGCCCGTGACCTTTTCATACAGTTTGCGCAATATTACATTGTTTATGATAGTGTTTTAGCGATTTTATCACCGTACATACTCTACCCGCTATGCTGTCTTCAGCGCGTGTCAACTCCTCAGTGGAATGTAGAGAAATTGTTTAAAAATGAATTAATAATTGTAATAAATAACATGCACCTTAGAATTGTTTGTAAAATTGAACCAGCTACTTTTGAAATGGCTGGACGTATCGCTAAGTGACAAAATCATTGAAAAATTACGTGTGATTGTTAAAATATATATAATATTTCAACATTTAAAACTAATAAATACCTAGTTACCTAATTTTTATTCTTTATCTTTTTGTTATACAATATAAATAAACCTGACCCTTTTATTATTATTTTTATTTTACTTGTGTTAACACTTGTATGTATGTGTGGTTGAGATCTAAAAATGGTCGAAATAAAAATAATGGTGAGTAAATTTTTTATTTTTTATTTAAAATTTTTAAAATGTAATAATAGTATGTAGAAGTTAACTAGCCTCTTACAAGGAATATGTAACTCATGGTTGAGATGCCGAGTTAACTTCAGTGGGATATACGATTATTTACAAAACAAAGCTTAATTATGGATAGGTGCAGTGAATGCAATCGTTCTCAAAGACAGATTGCACAGGTGTATTGCATAAATATAACTTTAGCATCCTGGCACGCGCCGGCGCCGAGAGGGGCACAATTATCTCCACTTGCCAGCGTTTTGTCCTATAACCTAGAATAGAGACATGCATGGAATAGACATTATAAAAAAATTAAGAATATCACAATTAAATATTAGTTGCTGCATTTTTTTGAAAAAAGAAATTCTAGAAATGATTTTTTTTAAATATAAATTATTGTCAATTTTATTTTGTTACAATTTTAAATTGAAATTCTGTTATTTTTTATTAATTTTTGATAGTTTAGCTTATTTTGTTATACCTACATATCTATAAAAAATAGGCATGTTAAGAGTGGTAGGCAAACCACTAAGCCAGTTTAGCCACCAGTTAAGCCTAGTTTAGCCACCATCATTTTAAGCTTAAAGCGCACACTGATCCCCTCAGCTACCATAGCAGAAGCGACTAATCGCCTGCAAAAATATCAATATAATAAAAAATCCAAGTATTCTATATTCTAGACTTGTCAAAATCTGTCTAGGCCACCTGTATTCGAGCACCTGTAATATCGTTAATGTTTTTTGCAACATTTTAATGGTTTATGCAGCCGACATCTTTGCATGACGCCCATTAGTGTAATAATCTAATGAATTGCAAAGGAAACTTATTTATTGTCATTTTTCTGTCATATTATTTAGTATGACTATTAAAGAATGAAATAGAGGGATTTAATGTTACTCTTCGACTAAATTGACTTCAATTATTTTATTAGAATTTAGGACTATTTATATATGTATAAATAGTATATAGGATATAAATATAGGACAAAACGACATAACTTGAGTGTGTCCTGACAACCTGGACATTCATCTTCTCAAACAACTGCTAACCTGACCTAACACCAGAAGTGTGGTCATATGCCAGGTTACTGAAAACCCCTCCTTATAAGCCAGCTGTCGACGGCTTAACTTTTGCAAATAGTTAAAGTAAAATAATACAATGGTTATTGTGTGTAATGTGAAATTGAATTAATCTTGTGCGATGTGATTTTTATGTTGTTTTATATTTAGGCACACTTTCGGTCTAAGTATTTATGCTGACGTCTGTCTACCCATGATTGTTAATAGTATACCGTGAATTTATATTTATAGTACCTACTTGTATAAAAATAAAGAAAAAATACATAGTTAAATTCCACGTTAATAAAAATACTATTTTTCGTAAATGCATTCTTCAATGCATAAAGTCCATCTGCGTTCTAGACACGTTTTATGGTATGTTTTCTTATTTTATATTATTTAAATTAATTCCAATTGATTATGAATACATATATTTAGTTATATAACCCAATTTAAACTTTATTACTTTCTCGATAAGAGTCTTAAAGTGACTTAGGTGATTTATAAAGTCTAGATTGGCTAGAAGAAGCTAAAGTCTGAGTCACTTCGCTCAAAAACACCAGGGTAACATTAAATAGTAGGAGTAATTCAGTAGGTGTGACGTAGACGATCGATAAGTCTAGACTTGTGTCGGTCATGCTATTTTCAACCTTTCCAACGTATAAGCAAATAAACGAATGTATTGCCATCTCATTTTCCTAGAAACTGTCTTATTCATATATTACATATTATTGTAGTTGATGTAATAATTTTAAATACTAATTAACAAAGTTTTTTTTTCTACAAACCACATAGGTAAATTAAAAAATAAATATTAACAAATTTAGACCTAATATCTATCGTGATGTCTTATGACAGACGCGTACAACATTTACGTATGTATTATTTGGCGTATGCCAATGCGTACGTACATCTGTCAGTTTTATACATCACAAATGTCATTGTACGCGAACCTTACCTTAAAATAATTCCAAGTACTCAATTTAATGCAAAATGAATGACAATTTTGTTCGTGTGTTTTAATAAAAACTTTAAAGATATTTTTATGTCCTAACTTGAGCATTCATGTCCTAGCGCACCTGTGACACTCTACAACCGGTCATTATTATAAAAATAAACTATTTTAAGTTACCTTACCTACTTTATTTGTATTATAGGCAGTTTAATTTTATATACTAACCTATTCTTTAGGTTTGAAGTTAACATATAAGGATTTCACTAAAAAACAATCATACGGTTTATAATCACATTCATTTTGTTTATATTAATTAAGCCGACTATGGATTTATTTCTGTTATAAAACTTAATACTGTTTTAACATTCGATAATAAAACGTAGATATTGAACCAAATATTTTGACACACTTTTTTTTTACTATGTGAAGACTAAACAGGAATAAGTGCACTTCTTTTAAACTCTAAACCATCGAACTAATTTAAAGGTAAATTTTATTATATTTTTATTAATGTAATTTTAAAACTAAATATGGTTTCAACTAATAAAATGAAACCACTTAAGTCAAAGTACGGGCTCGCGCAATGTTATGTATCTTGAACACGTTGTAGAATTTCTAGATCGAATCTAGATGCCCTACGTTAGTGCCTGCAACTACTAGGAGTGCAGCAATGCAAAGATGTGAATTGTCACTGCATGTTTTATAGTTCTACTAATGACAATGTAATTTCTTTATTGTTGATTGCTGTGTGCAGTGAACACGTCACTTTTTAAATTAAATTAATAACCTAATATTATTTAAGTTATAATAGTTTTTATTATTATTATTATAAAAGCAATTATTATTAATTCGGATTTATTTAGCAAAACAATAATAATATAATTTATTTTTAAAATAATATTATATTATTTTTTCTTGAGTTATTTTAATCAAATATTATTTGTTGTTTATGGATTTTTTATAATATTTAATTTAAAGGAATTTAGTATTTATGTTTAATGCCTAGACACTAAAATATGAGTTGAATGGGTCATGTCCTGAATTGAGGGCGTGGCTTGTTACCAGGGCGTCAGACATTGCTTGCGTTAGGTTAGCGCATGACCGTGTTAGTATAAAAATACTTGAAACATGGTTTTTTCTATAACATCTTTAACAAAAACAAACGTAACAATATTTACTTACTATTGTTTTAATAAACTAAAACCTCTGCGTAACAGATTGGTCATAATTATTGTTTTTTTTTTAAATAATATATAGTGGCCTGGCATGTAACCTTCTGATTAAAAGAAGAAATGTCTGCTGGCAACAATCGTCTCTGCTATGTTAACTCGAATAGTATGTGTAATGCCCTAACTGACAGGGCACACTCTTCGTGTAAATAAACAAAAGAAAAAAGAAACATAAATCATAGAAAAGGTGTTTGCACAATAAAATGATTAACGACGAAACGAAACGAGATTGTTATCGTATCTTTTTCTAAACATACTGTTTTAATTTTTTCTACAAACACACTTTTGCACATCAAAAAATTGATCACAAGTTTTATAGCGACCTTTGTCGAGTGAGAATAAGCGGAATCATTATCAGTAACTCCCTGTAATAATGTATTAGTGGTTCATGTAATGATGAAAAATATACTAAAGAAACACGTCAAAGGAAATTTGTGCCAAAGAATCTGTAGCGACTGTTGATTGTTAAAATTGTTATTTATTGTTTTCCGTCATTCATGTCAATTGTTTTTTTGATAGTAAAAATGTAATTTGTTATCTTGTGTAAAACATATTAATTAGCTTAAATCGTAGGACAATGTGTAAATTAGATAGAGCGAAATAAGTACTATGTACTATATATTATAATATTATTTGTTCATATTAGTCCAATAATCAAACCTTGTAGGGGTAATAATTTTGTTTCAAGTGTCTTCTCTAATCAAATTAAGTAAACTTTAATATGTATTACTGTATTATATATTTATAAATAACATGTTTATATTTTAAAAAAGTATATCCCAGAAATCCCTCGAGATTAATTTAAAAGGAAGACATTTGACATATTTTTTCTATCAAGACTGAAGAGGCCGGCATCTCAAAACTCAGTCGTTAAAACGAGCGAATATTTTGACTTCTGTTAAAATTCACAGGGTATCTTTTGTCTTATTCTTGTTTATTTCAATAACGATATTGGTTCATATTAGGATTTAGTTGGAAATGGACATATGTTTATAATGCGAACAAACGGTATAATCGAAGAATATTATAATATAGTACCTAAGGAGTATTTAATTAAAAAAATATGTTTTTTGTGGTTTTTTTTTCGCTCGATTTTCGGATTTTTTTTATTAAAAGTAATTGAACGTAGATATAAAGGCTCCCTATTCTTGAATTAGACAGAAAAATTTTGTACTTTCGTACTAAAACAGTCAATACAATGTCCGTAACAATGTTTATTTAAGATTAAAAATAATATATTTTATAATCTATAGCACAATAAACTTCCAAAATTGCACTCAAACAAAAAAATATATACACCAAGAAACCGCTACCTAATACATGTGACAAAATTACAAATGCATTTTTTTTCTATTGCACTAAAAAAACTAAACGGGTCCACATTTCACACCCGGAAACTCTTAAGTTTTTGTGGTTAATCGCAACATGTTGTGACTATGCAAACCGATCGTTAACTTTTATATTTTAGTGTAGAATGTTTTGAATTCTAATTAGTTATATAGATATTACTTAGTGATAAGCTCAACTGTTTTTTTATTACAAAAGTAAATACTTATTAAAGTTTTTTTAATTAATATAAAAATTAACTTTAAGTTGCCACGACAGCAATGACTGCAAAGTTTTCGAAACGTCAAATTAAAAGTAATTAAAAATGGCGGTTTTTTAAATAGAGAATACATTTCAAAATAAATAAACGACATCTTCAGCGTCAAAATGACTCTCAAGAGTATCCATAGTGAATACAGGAAAGAGTTTTGAAGGTAATATAAAGAAAGAGATGTCGCTATAGCTCCAGACTCTTTCCGCGTCAGACTAGTAATGGGTAATTGCAAAACAAACAACTGAATAATCAACTATCATATAAATTATATTCGATTTCGAATTAGATTCTATTGCAGTCGAATAAGCAGAACAATTAGACTAATCGAGGGGTCGGCAGATGCGGCTCTTGCCATAGGATTATCTGGCTCTTCTTACAACTCACTGAAGCAAATTAGACTTTTATAGTATATAATAAAGTTCATGTTGCGGCTCTTTGAAGGCATGGGAAAATCTACAAACTTAACATTCGGCTCATCTGGTTGATAAGTCTGCCGACCCCTGGGCTAATCGATTGTTATTCTAATGAACCGCCAATCAATAGTAGGTACTGATATTTGCAGAAACTATGAAGTGGTAACCTTTCTTATTATTCTAGAAATTGTATACTTTTTACATATTCATAACTTTATTATCTGTTCTACACTGGATTGTTGTCCAAATAATTATATAAAATTTTAAAAAATAATAAAATTGTATGTAATCTACTGGTCTAAAAATTTTAATTAAATCTCTTTATACATTTTAGTAATATCGATTGAAATTTATAAATCATTTCGTATATAAAATTTAAAAAAAGAATACTAGGATTTTATTACAACTGCGACTAATGAAAGAAGAAAAAAAACACGCAACAAGCAAAGGAACATTAAACTTGTGTTTCCTAACTTAAAAAGTTCATAAAGGCACACGGCCTTGGTCAATGGTCCCTGGTCCTAGTACTTAGTGTGGGTCAGCATCCTTTGAGTACAAGATGAGCAATTTAAACATCTCTGTACAAACCGGCAGGACTGCTTCATGTACCAACTTTTTGGGGAGCAACGACCTATATCCTAGTCTATCAATTATTACACCAAAACGTTACATGTACACCTTAAAAGCAAAACAAATTATAGACTTTATTTCGTGACTATTAAACTCTTATTTGGAATGTATTAAACAATTTTTCTATTTCAAAGAAAAGCCCCAACGGAAAAGAACATCACAACGATTCTTATTAGAATCTAATTGGTTCTAAAATTAAATGTTATTTGACGTTTTATTTAGGACGTTTCGTTTCTGCTCGTGCGCCGGAGAGGTTTATGTTTTTAAAAATTTATATTAGAACATTCAGTGGTGTATGTTTGTAGTTATTTTTATCCAAAGTTTATAACAGGAGGTTACGCAATTAATAGTCAGTTTTATTGAACCGGTAGAGGACGAGCCGAGGGAGTCGACCGATGGGAATCAGGAGTGCCAAGGAAACAATTTTATTACTGCTTGCTGCTCACAAAGCTACTACATGTGTCTTATTTTAAATTTCCTTTATTCATATGTTTTATACTAATATTATAAAGATAAGAAGATTATACGTTTGAACTCGCTAATTATAGGGAATAGCAACGCAATTAAAAAATCCTTTTTAATAATCATAATAAAGGATGTAAATTAATATATTTATAACGTGGTGTAGGCATTTGGAAGGTGTAATTTGTAAATGTTCACGACTAAGCTTCCAAACGATAAATTTTAATCAAAAATAATAATAATAATAAAGCTCTATATTGCACAAAATGGTGCATAGACATTATCTACCAGCTCACCTTTGTTAGTGCAATGATAAGAAGAGAAAAAAGTTAATAAACTTAACACATACATTACATGAAATAATAATATATGTATTTATTTATTTATTGGGTCCACAAACAGGGCTCTACAACTAGACCAGGGGTCGGCAGACCGCGGCTCGCGAGCCGCATGCGGCTCTCGCCATAGGATTATCTGGCTCTTCTTACAATACAATAGTATATAATAAAGTTCATGTTGCGGCTCTCTGAAGGCATGGGAAAATCTACAAACTTAATATTCGGCTCATCTGGTTGATAAGTCTGCCGACCCCTGAACTAGACTAAGAATTAATATCACACTAAGAATTATAACAATCTAATTGTAGGCCCTATGCACAGTGAACACAGCACGCACAAACATTACAATGAGCGAGGTTACATTAAATTTTAAACGTATTTTAAAAACTCATTAAAACTATTTACAATTAAGTCAAAAAAAAAATATAGTCATTAATTAATTAAATCCAATAAAAAATATAGTTATTAAATACACTTAACTTGTTTATTGGGATAGATTATACAATCGTCGATCAATTTGAGTGTTAGAGCAAGGACCGAACAGCGGAATCGTAAATGCCTAGGTCAGCGAGGTACCACGCCACCAAATTTAATGCAGCTGGACTTATGTACTATAAGCATTATGTTATACTAAAATAGTTTTTATTAAAAGAGATAATGTTTGAAGTTATTCGTTATTCTATAAAAACGGTGTTCGTCATTTGACTGAAAGTAAATAATTTTGAATCAATTTAAGTCAACGTATTGACTTTAATTCATTATTATTTGCAGTTTTACCCATCGCAGTCTTTGTAAATAGGATTATAGGAGGATCATGTTTATTTTCATTAATATTTCGTCATAAATTTTATTAAGTCCTATTTAAAAAGTACCTTAATTTATAAGTCATCTTTTCATACACTAACTGTTCAGTATGCAGAATGAGATATCGTTGGCGTTCTAGTCTCTGCCTACCTATGGGTAGTAGCATAAACATGTCCTTATAATTAAACAAATATAAGTTATGAAATAGTTAATTATAATTGGTCTTTTACTATAATGAGAAATTAAAACAAAATGACTCAGTGGATAGTTGACCTTAG
Organism: Tineola bisselliella; assembly: GCA_028551675.1. Lineage (NCBI taxonomy): Eukaryota > Metazoa > Arthropoda > Insecta > Lepidoptera > Tineidae > Tineola > Tineola bisselliella. Next base: position 45,024 of record JAPWLS010000615.1, read on the forward strand.
TAATACAGTTCCCAGTAATATATTTAAATAAGTACACATTAAAAAAGCGTATTCAAAATGTCAATGTTATTACGGTAATCCTTAACAAAGGGATCAACGGAATTGTATTATGACCTTTAAGGAAAAAAATCAACGCTGTCCATCGACCTTTACTTATGACCCATTCATTGAAAATAGGTCATTCCACCCTTCCACAGGGTTTTTACCTATTTAACTCTGCTTTAAATGTGTTAATTTTTTAAATTTATATAAATATACTATATATATCAGCATAGCATGGGACCTAACTCTGTGTTGATGAAGCAAACGTTCTTAATTCGAAATAAAACACGTTCGTATTAAATTAAATTAATCATAAATAAAATTGGAACATACTATTACTTATATAATTAATTACGTATTAATCCTTTAACAAAAATAGGCATTGTAAAATTATTTTAAACCAATACAGTAGCAATTAGTCCTGTGATGGTTACTAGCGTTACCATGTCAGGCGTAACAACTGTCAAGCGTCGTTTCGGAATTAGCATAGAAGTAGCGAAGTATACAGTCAACTCTAGTTCAACTATATGGTAAGCTACTATAAAAATACTAAAAACACATTAATCAGAAAATGTTATAAGATATTTTTAACAAATATTCTGTGACAAGGCTATCCATCCTCCAACCTGTATATTTATTATATAACGCAGCCATTCTCAAAGTGTGTTCCGCGGAACCGTAGGGCTAAAATACTGCAAAAAATACCTACCAGAGAGAGATTATAAGGTTACATCTAAATATTCCAACTAAATATTACATTGCAATATGATTATTCATAAATACATATAAATCAGTTTTTTATAATTATATTAAAGCTTTTTCCTTCGCCAAAAAAGTTTGAGAACCGCTGATATAACGCAAACAGAATATAATATATATTTTTAAATATATATAGCTGGTGGAATAGGGACTAAATTTCAATATGAAGGTTCTAATCTAAGTGGTACGGGTGAAGGGTAACTGACCCCTGTTTTGACTGTTTATCTAATAACAGGACTCTTCGAAGTGGTCTTTTTTTACTGATACGCCCTGGAGGTACCCATTTTTCATCCACGATCCTAGAGGGCCGATTTAAAAGCCATATAGGTACCGTTAAATTGGTCCCACATGAGATTGTAATCGACCGATAGATCGGCAGTTTTTTTTGTATTTTGTAGATATTATATATGTTTAAATATTAATTAAAATTCGTGGTCTTGAATAATATTTATAGAATTTAATATTTAAAATGTTTTTAGGAATACTAAAAACTACTAAAAAGCGAAACTATCGGTGAAGCACTGAACTACAATATTGTATCATTTGAAATGCTACTTTTACAAACATTCAATTAGTCTATATAAAAACGTCTTATTTTATTTACATTATTTAGAAATTTTATTTTATTTATAAGTATTTTATTAGTAAATTAATTATTTGAAAAATTTTAATATATTATAAAGGGATACAGAATAGGATACATAATTTAAAATTTTGTAAATATTTTTTGTCATTATAAAAAGTAATAAAATTATTTTCGATAAGATGTAATTATAGGATGTATCTTGGATTAAATAATATCGTGTAAAGTGTTAAAGCAGAGGTTGAACCAATGATCCGGGCAAGCCTTCCGCATTCCTTGCGGCCGCCGACCTACTGAGCTAGTGCCCGCGTATCCCTGATCCTGCGATAGTGCTGTGCAAGGATTCTAGGATTTTAATGTTTATCGATAATATCGATATTATACAAAATGTGATTTATTTTTTGTGTTTATGCTTAAAATAGTAGTCCATTGTTTTATTCGTCATTTATTTACAGCTTATTTTGTTTCGTTAATAACTTCTAAATTATATCAGCTTAATGTTGGTCCAAATAAGTTTGATACTTTCTAAATGGTCCTGTTTTTCAAGATTTTGTTCTGTATCATTATTATCATTTGAAAAAACGAATTGTAATTATTATTAAGATATGTTATAATGTAAACGTATACAACAAATAAAATATATCGATACAATTTCCTTGCATCGTTGCACATCCCTAGAAGACATCGTTTAACGGGTCCTAGCACATAGCTGCGGGTGCTGTTGCCTATTACATAAATACCGTAAGCGATATTTCTGTATTTAGTGCTTTGGTAATAGCTTATTACGCCCAAGCTATCATCTATTGGAATTTAGAACTAACGGTAACGTATCCTCGTACTTGACTGATTATGGTGCTAGTGTCGTTTTAGATGCGTCATGATTAGTAGCAAATGTTACAAGTATGTCAACTTCTGATGAAAATTCGACTTCTGACTCTCTTATTGCAGTCTAGCTTAACGTTAGGTGGAATATGATTACAAGACAGATTTTACTTACCATTTCCGACGGTTTGCAGCCACAGTTAGTTATAAATACGCCAATTTATAATCTCTATACTGAATTAGTGCTTGTACTAATGCCAGAGTACGTTTCACAATTTACATAATAATATACATATTGTTTGTTGCTGATTCTTTTATGTTTTCTTCTTTCATATTTTAAGCACCTCCAACCCAAAACGCACGCGCATAAATAATTAACAAGTCGTCTAAATTAAGAGTATGTACATTATTAAAAAATATATCTAAAATTAATAGTATTTATAATTTTTAATGTCTATCTGTTATATATGTAAGTTATGATTAGAGGGTGGTTATGTAAATCGTTTACATGAATTGTATAATGCTAGGGGACTACCAAACTGTCTGACAGTCGTTCAGAAACTCGATAAATGATCACACTCAAGAAGTTCCATAACTACGACATACACATCACTATTGTAAATTTATAAATTTTAAAAACAATTTACACACACATTATTTGAAAATCAATAGGAATATGTTTTATATTGCTTTAAAACAAACATTAACTTAGATCTAAAACGTTTAGGCTTAGATCTAGCTATTGTATTATTTTAAGATCATAAACGCGAAAAGAAACAAAATATTTTTAAAAATCCAATGAATGAACCAGCCATTGTAGTTTTAATTTATATTTTATTGGTGAATGTTTTTGCAAATTATTTACCTATTGTATTTTTATTGGGGCGGTGTCTTTGTAGGTTAATTTCAAAGGGAGTGTTTTTTAGAGACATTATTATACAACATCGTGGGTGTTTATGCAATTGTGTAATATGCACTAAACTGATCATTAATTCATACTAAACAAAAAAGTGTTTAATTAAAACAATTGAGGTATTTTTATGAAACAACATATTTGTTGTATTATTTTTATCATAAGTATTATTATTGATGTGAAACATCTATTGGCGCGGGTATAAACCGGATCGTTGGCGTGGCGACGCTTGCCGTGGCGACGAGTTTATTTTATCGAGTTATTTCTGAAATCTATACCATTTAAGAAGTTTTCGAATTTTTAATTTTTGTATTTTATATAAATAAATGTTTCTTAAATAAAAAGTCATCATTCTCTGTAAAAAAATTCATAGTATTTAATTTTTTCATTAAGCAATAATTAGTTCCTGTTGTAATCTTGTCTTTTACGCATATGACTTGAATAAACTCGATGTTTCACATCTGCCAGGCGTCCCGTGACGGCGCTTACATTTTATTTTATTTATTATTGTTATTATTAACTAAATAACAACTTTGTTATTACTTACGTATTTTCTAGTATTTATCTCAATGATTTAAATCAGTGTATTGAGTTATCAGTAGTTGATTCGACGACTTATCGCTAAATGTAAAGTTTTAGAATGTTTAAGAATAAAAAAACAATTAAAAATGATATAAAAAACTTTATTTCCCCTTAAAATATCTAAATACCTATTATATTTTTAATAAACATGTTATAATAATTAAAGGGTGGGATCCTATTTTAGCATTATAATTTTAAAAAAGCAAAATATAATGAAATAATACATTTCAGTCTTAATTATCTAATTTATTTATTAAATTTACGTAAATAAAAAAAACACATTACAGTCTCGTCGATTAAAAATGTTATAAGTAATTAAATTTATTGATTAATTTTAAAATAGTTAATTAAATAAAAAGCATGAAATAATAAAAAGCGTCTAATTTACAGCATAATTTCATGGTAACTCGAATTTTGTATGAAGACGGTTTTCTAAATTTTTGTATAAAATATATAAGGATTATTATTTAATCAAAAAAAATTACAATTACCATTCGTTGATTTCTTTTCGGACTGCTAATAATCATTGGACAGCTTGTTCTTTATATGAAAGCTATAATTATTTTTTGTAATAATAATAATAATCAAAAGTTCAAAATAAATTTTACACTTTTAGACAGTTTTAGAAATAATACAATATATTATTCGTTATAATAATTAACTTATAATATAATAATAAATGTCATTAGGTAATTAAATAAGTTATATTTCAATTAATTGACCAATAAAATAATTAAATCAATTAATTACGATTAATCGAGAAATTAGTTTTACAATTATTGATTTATTTTTAATATAAACTATTTTTAAGTACAACTATGAAAAAAAAAAACTATGAACTATTGTAGAAAAATGCGATTATTCCTTTAAAATAGTTTCTTTAAAAAACTATTAGTAAATAAAAAAAATTTGCACAAAATCTATATAACTAATACATTTACTATTATTTAATAAAATATAACGTCAAATAATATTATATACAGCTTTTTATTATTAACGCGGTGTGTCATTACTATATAATATACATATACAGTCTAAACTCCACGTAGCGTCAGTCGATTTAACGACAAACCCCCTAAATCGACAACTCTCTATAATGCTACAAAACGCACAGTTCCTTCAGTGTCGTTATATAAAATTTACACTGTATATATATTCTTTTATATCTTTATTTATGTAATATTGATTTAAGACATTCACCTAATATATAATTTTAATGCTAAATAATTTTTGTGATGAATCGTGCTGGTTTCGCAAATAATATACAGGATTTCTTTTGGATAACCAGACAGATCATTCTTAGTGCCTCGTGTTGCTTGTCTGTTCAATTTACACAATACTAAATAGTATAATAATGTTAATTAAATACATTAACTTAAGTAATTATAAAAATAATGTAATTAATTGTTTTAATAAAATTAAAAATATTAAGTTCAATGAAAAAATAGTTAATTAAATTCTAAATTCAATATAATTAATTATATTTAAATGTAATTGTATATATTTAAAACTAAACTAAAAACTATTAATGTATTTTAGATTCTAGTTAGAACAATTAATTTACTTTGAAAAAACAAAACAAAATAAGAACTTAAATTTAAATATAAAATATCAATTAACAGCCTAGAAATATGAGTATTATTTATTTATAAACTAACAAAAATATTACAATAAGTCACCATTCATTGAAACGTATTGTCATCGATGCGTACAATTTAATTTCATAACGATATATGGATCTGTGGCAATCCGCCTCAAATGTTACACGAAATTTATTTGTAAAATTTTTAAATATTAAACAAATTTATGAATTAGGTTATATACAGGCAGTCCTCGGTTTTACGTCATGTTAGGTACCAGAGAATAGTGACGCTAAACGAAACGACGTAAAACGAGGACTACATTTATATTAAAGTAGACATCAGTGGGCTTATCACGAATTTTAGTCTGGCTTTCGAACCGAGTTCGCTTCAAGCGATTTCCGTGGAAATTTGAGCAGCGCCACCGCGTGCGGATTTGGAACTACAATATTTTAGATACTTTTTGTTAATTTTCGAACGTCTCGATTTTTCGTTCATTTGCTCGTTAGTCGTTAGTAAAAATTCATGATCCCGATTGCTAACGGATCCGTTTTACTTGTGACAGCTCGATTCGTAAGGGAGACTAAATTCGTGATAAGTCCACAGAAGTTACTATGCTCGCAAAATTGTACTAGATTAATGCTATTTTGACAGTCATTAATGTTATCCAGGATGTGACGTTTTCATGATTAAACAAATGACGTGCGTTCGTAGCTCAAGTATATTAAGTTAATAGGCAAATGTATCAATTATTAAACACAAATTTAAGCTTAATTATAGTTGATTACAAATAAAATAAATTCAATTAAATTATGAGTTTATTAATTGATGAAGAGTTCGTGGTTTAGTTGATCTTTTCGAAGTGATGCCTTCCTTGCCCGAAAAATTCGATGAGATCTGAAACAAATGAAGGACTTATTAGTTTAAGTTTATTTTAAATTACTTTTATTAATAAAAAATGCTATCGAGTAAAATGCACTAGAGGTGCATCAGAAATAATTTTCGTATACTACGAGAATTAGTCCTGCGGACCAATATAACTAAAACAGAATATAAAATAATATTGCAAATAAATACATTTAATGTTATTTGAATTCTTTTATTAATATAATACATACTTATTTTAAAATATCTAATATTTCGCTTCCGCACATATTTGTTTTATATATTTTCTCTAATGTATTAAATTTATTGTTTAATATTTCTTTGGATCGGATGTGAGCTTAATTGAAAAAGTCGCGTTCCAGTTTTGCCTATAAATACCATAGATGATTTCTAAAAAAACAATTAGCGCATGTTAACGAAACCGCAACGCAAGTTTTCATAGAACAATATAATGCTAAAATAAGACTCATGTAAAATAATACCTTGTTTAAGCGACCGGTTTTTTTCAATGTCGGTCTGGTTTTTAAAACAAATGCCGTCAGGTGGTTGCCAGTGCAGTTTGCATACTTTTTTTTCATGTACAACCCGCTCTAGTTAAAATTAAGGCATCCGATGTGACTAATAATGTACCGTGAAAATTTTATAATTATTATAAAATGGTTATTCTTCGATGTTATAGTCGTAACTCCTTTTTTGGATGCCATAACAATTATAAGCTGGTCTTACTTAATAAGAGCACATTTAGAACTGACAAAAAAGGGAGTGTGCGGCGCGCGCGGCACTTTTTAAACCTACGAACAATAGTAAAACAAATGAATCATAAAACGACCACCAAAATTATTTGACAATTTTTAAAAAAGACTACAATTGTTTCCAAGTTTCAAGGACAGTCTAATTCTAAACTTTTTTTTTGCAAAAGTTGAATATTGAAATAGTTATTGTTAAACATTTTTTATTGCGAAATGGTCGGAATTGTTTGGACCAATAGTATAGGGTGTTTGCTTGCATGGATCATCATTGTTCTTGAGGGATGGCGCAAAACCACGACGCGCGCACCTTAGCCAAAAAAAACTATTCAATAATTTTCCTTTTTTATAAGTAATAAAATATAGTAATAAAACTATACTTAAAACTAAGAGCGCAAATATAGTAATACAATTTATGAATAAAATAATTAAGTTTATAAAACAGGTGGTGTATTAGTCTGTCGTCGCGACGGCCGCATCATGTTTCTTAGAGACATGTCAGTGTGTTAATACATTTTTAAAGCTGTACATAGCTATCATCTACACACAAAGGATCGTCAGTTTCACGCAACACGAGACATCCAATTACAATCTTCAGATAAAGACACTAATTATAATAGAAGTCTACATATTCTCCCGCGGATGTCTTCAGGCAAAAAATGTCCAATATCTACCATGCCATGTGCCTAGTAGACATCCTTGGATAGACCAGTGTCCCGACACCTGTCCTTTGTTCAATTAAACCTGGCGACACATTGCCTTAATCATTCATCAAATTGAGTACAACACATTTTCTGAATATAAAACAATATTGTGTTGTTGCTATTCAACAACAGATGGCGCTCAAATGAACGACAATTTGCTATATTCATTATTCTAATAAAAATAATTTAATAATTTACGTACGGATAAATAACAAATCTCAAAACCGAGCGAGTGAGTGAGTTTATTATTTCAACATCAGACAGAGGTGCGCACGGAGCGTCAAATAGAACACTTTGTACTAGGAGCGCATAAAACGAAAGAGGCTATCTTCGACAGCGCTGCGGCTGAGTAACATAATAGCTCTGTTTCGCTTGCTCATTACCTGTATGTATTCTGTGCAGATTGCATGTATTTTGTTTGACAGCTCTTGTCTATATTGATTACGTTTCATATTTTGAATAATTCAAAATAAGAATAAATTAGTAGTGTAAATCTAAAAACTTTAAAGAAACCTTTTGCAAATTATTATACTGTATAATAATTTGCAAATATTCTAAATTGTATTTGATTTATAAACTAAAAACACTCTCAAATATATAAAACGAATCAATGTTGATGCGGAAGTATCATCATATAACTAATAATTTCCTTTTGCGAGATCAAGAAAAGCAAGTTCTTCTTCAGCTTATTACAGCAAACGCTGGTACTAAGCGCGCAGAATACACGAGGAGGTGAACTTATGACGTACCTACGTTGAGTAGTTGAGACACGCGCACACACACATAAACACGTACAATATAACACGTCACGTTACGTAGTCGCCGAAGAAGGCGTGTTTTGGTAAAAACTTGAATATTAATTACGTAGGTATTTTTATCAACGAGTTATTTATATTTAGATTGTTTAGAATTTTAATACATATAACTCGTGTTTATTGTTATTATTTTTATTATAATAACATTGGGTAGTCAATAATTACACATATTTAAGGCTCCCACTCTGGGAAGTATTTTATGCATATCACATTGACGATATTTTTAAAGAAAGTGGCACGTTATGAAAATATAAGTCCCGACGTTAGGGTGAGATTTGAGTCACCAGTCACCAAACTACTTCCAAGTTGAACTCAAAACCGAAGACGTATCTTAAAATGAAGATAAGCTTCAATAGAGGCTGCTTAAAATATAAAATGGTGCAATATAGCTGAAGATATGATCCTAAGAAGTAAAATCGTGTAACTCGACCGCGAACTCGGGAAGCAACTTTTTTCTAATTCACAAGGTTGACGCTCCCATGTTCACACGAGGGCATGGCATGGCACACACATGGCTCACATCAACTAACTATGCGGAAACACATCTTTGCCATTAACACGCGCACTTCAAACAAATACGACTCACTATACCAATATAAATCTCCATTAAACATAACATAAATAAATGTAATCATTCCATTTATTTGGGAACAATCCCTGCCAGCGTACTCACTCGTTTATAAAATTAATATTTAAAATTAATTAAATTTATTATCAAAATTGTTATTTATGTAGTTGAATATCACTGAAAAAGTTTTAAAAATCAACTAAATACGGAAGTGTCTCGCCAAGTTTACGAATAGACATAATTATCGTAAATGCGATATTAACTATAGCAAGCCGAAGTATAAAAAAGCACAGAAATAAATACATGTATGATATTATCTGAAACAAATGAATTTTGTTTTGTTTTTTAAATAATAGAAAAATTTGATAACTATCTAACTTAATTATTGTAATAGTGATATTAATGTATCTAGCCAATATAAAGTTACGAATATATCACATTTTCACAAAATACACATTTTCCACAAAAAGAAATACAATTTTTCTCATACAAAATGATATATGGTATGTACCTAATACGTATTATAAAAAAAATAATTATCAATCTCCATAAGTATTTGTCTATTTAATAATCAGTTCTATATATATTTTTGTATGTGTACATATATAACGTACATACACGTAGTACATATGTGTATGTATATAAAAGTGTATGTAATAAATAAACGTTTGGTGAGGTGTGGTTATATTGAAAGTACTAGGGCAGCATAAAATCAAAGAGACTTATACAACGAGCGACAAGCAACTGAAGATAACCTTTCGCTTGTGCGTTATCTTTATTAATGTTTATTTGTGTGTGTACTCTTGGTGAATGATACATAATTATGATTTTGTTTGTGATGCTAATACCTTTATTTTTAGGGATATATCTATATAGTGCTTATCGCCATATGTACATATAATTGATTAAATGAATATTATATGTAACATGTTTTCTGCGTTGACGTCATACGTGGTCTATGAAGGTACGTTCCGATGTATAGTGTGTGAGTGAGGTTTTAAACTAAATTGAATTGAAATGAAAATTAATAAATACTGGTATTATTATTCTATGCGACTCGAAGACCATCCATTGCGATTGACAATCATGTAATCATTTCGATCTTTTCCCTCTAATGTTACAATACTTTTGGTATATGTTATTTTACAATTGTATTTGAATTCAACAACAGACGAAGTATCGTAAATTACAACATCTAGGAATAGGAATGACAGATGAGATGACCTAAGTCTTAATAATACAATAAAATGTTACAATAGGTCACATAAAAACCGAGCATCGAATCTGCAACCTTTATTCGCTAGACTTTACAAGTTACATTTGGTTACACAAATTATTATGCAAGTATTGATGCAAGATTACTTAGAATGAGTACAGACAGAAATAGGGTTACCAAAGATCTAATAAAATTTACTTATCAGAAATGATACTGTGATAACGTGAAGTTAATTTTTTTATAATAGTTCAGTATATGACCACATTTCGCGTGGTATCAAACTGCCTTCATTTTTCTGATTTCAGACATGACATTTATTTGGTTCCTGGTGTCTTCTCTAGTAGATTTAAATCAATGGTTATAACAGGGAAGTCTGCAAGCTCGAGGTACACTATTCATGGTACGCTATTTCTATGATTGGGTCATTTCACTTATTTTTTTCCTATTTCATATTTTCCTGAGGCATGTCCTTTATATGTGGAATGTATGGTAACCCTATTAATTGGAAGGTTGTTTGTTTTTGACCTAGTAACTTCAGAGGTTATTGGTCGATATGCAACATTGGTGTTATATAAGATTGTCTTCTATACTTAAGTGTATTTTTATATCTTAGTTATATTGTTAATTAAGCAAACATCGACTGTTACGCCGTTTAATATTTATTAACATAAAAGATAAAAAAATATATATTATATCTGTTTCGAGTTTGGGTTGTTTTTGGTCTTGATCGTATATTAAATTGCATATATCTAACTAGTTTCACGCAATAGTTATGGTTTTTTTATTCAATATTAAAATCGGTTCTAAATCCCGCCAAAACTCCCATCTTTTTCTAATACATCTATCAGTTTTATAAAGGCAAAGACAAAAGATATATTTGGACAGATAAATATTTGTGTTCAAATGAAAAAGAACTGGTTTTTATTCCTAGCTATAGGTTTATTGACTCCTTTTTTTCGACTAATACTATGATTACATATTAATGGAATTTATGTGATATATGTTTTTTTATTTATTTATAGTAATATAAAATCATGTTTTGACTTGGGATTATGTTAATTTTAATGTTTTTACAATTTTGTTTTATAACCTTCAAAGTGTTGTACCTACATACAATAATATAGTACCTATTGTCTTCTCTAGTACTCTCCCAATTTCACAGAACATTTTTATAATGATGCCAAAAATATATATTATATCTATACTAATATAATAAAGAGGAAACATTTGATTGTTTGTTTGTATGTATTGAATAGGCTCCGAAACTACTCGACCGATTTGAAAAATTATTTTACCATTAGAATCCTACATTATCCCTGATGAACATAGGCTATAGAATATTTTCAATTGTTTTTTTAAGAAACATTACGTTCACTTTATATCTTCATTATTACGCAGACGTAGTCGCGGGCAACTGCTAGTATATAATAAATTTATTGATAGATGTATAATATGATAAAACAATTCCATAGAAACTACTTAATTTATTTGTTTTTGATAATTCCTACTCAATCGAGGAGGTCCAGTAGATTTTGTGCTAGAACTGTGGATCCGCGTTAATAATAAACTTGTGCAGTACATAAAGTAGCGGAAATCGCTGAAACGCTTTTGTCATCAGAGGATTGCTACACCAACTTGTTGCTCATAAAAGGTAATCGTTTTTTATTCCACTCCCGGTCACTATTGAATATTTTCAGATATTGTAAACATTTTTCGTTAATAAATAGCACCCGGTGTTACCAGCCTATAACAATTGAGATGACCAGTAGTAAAAATAAAACTGCATATAAATTATCACATTTAGCGCATTGCAATTTATATCTCGTGCCAATGAGCAATATTATAAAGTCAAGTAACTCCAACGAATTATTAATGTTCGTAATTTGGCACGTCCGTAAATAATGATTTTATTTTTGAATAAATAACCGCGGCACCTGCTTCTTCACTATGACTCCTGCCACTTAATTATTTAAGCATAAAACCTTTAATTAGAGCCACCAGCTGTCCCTCGACCTTGTACTGCACCTTTGTAACGCGACATGCACTATTTTGCATCGAAAAAAATGCACATTTTAACAATTCGAATATGCTTTTTGCTTGTAACTACATCGCTCTATACAGCTGGTAAAGTTTTATTTAAGATTGCACTGAAACAGTCTTTTGTTTTTATATATATTGTCATTTGCATTTTGACAAATTTAATAGGTTATTGCACTTATTGGGTATTGTTAATAATGAGTTCTTTTGTACAACTTAAAATGACATATAAATGATCAATTATGCAATTTACTTTTCATATATCTCACTCCGAAAATATTAAGTTACAGTGAGAAGACAAGCGTGAATGCTATAATACTATTGTAATTTTGTAAGATTTAATAAGTTTGAACTGTTAACTGTCAATCAATTAAAAACAGCAGGATACTGTTTACTATGATTACTAAGTATGAAAATAATTATTTTATATTTGTCTAGAAAACAAATCACGGCTATCACTGAAATGGAAAGAAAAAGAACTATAGTTAGTAGAATTAAGCGGTGGTCCAAATCTATGGACACATTTGATAATTTCAATATTAAAAGAATGTTCCCATGCAGAGGCGGCTCGTCCTAAAGAGCGCTGGTGCAGTGCACTCCCACGAAAATTACAGAACTTATATTTCTTCATAATAGATATATCCTTAAATATAATATTCTATTCTACTATGCCTATAGAATAGAATATTATATTACCTAGTATGTATTATGAAGAAATATAGATTACTTCTGTAATTTTCGTGGGAGTGCACTGCACCAGCGCTCTTTAGGACGAGCCGCCTCTGTTCCCATGTACACTTAGTATATACAGACGAATAATTTTTAATTATACTGATTTTATGTATGGATTCCTTCCAGTTACCTACTGTCTGTACTAAATTAACTTTAAAATGACTTCACTGATAATATACCTAAAATATCTATTATAAAAAAGTAATTGTAGATTCATTTAACAATACCCAAAATGAACAAACAAAAGAAGAATATTGTAACGTGTAAGGCATAATTTTATTTAAAAATATACTCTTCGGCCAAATAGGAGAGGTCACTAACAATGATGACGTCATATCAGACCATACTGCAGGAGCTCGGTGGTAAGAATCTTCACCCGGGGTCAAGGAAGTTCATTGCAAAATATTGCCAAATAGTTTAATAGTCCATGTGTGTGATTAGCCTGTGATTCATCGCGCAAAGATGCCTTATAAAAAATATCCAATCAGAAAAGGTTTTGGGGATTATATCTTGATATATAGGTACTTTTTATTTATAGATTAGTAGTAATCGATTGTTTTAATTTTGTATTGAAATTACCAATTCAAAATAATAATTTAAATTGACATTAATATTTATTATTGAACGAAAAAATTGTTTACAATAAAAGGATCGTGATTTGCAAAATTCAGTTTGTTATGCTGGATTTTTATTACATTTGAGTGAAAATTTATTACAAACATTATTCGTTACGTTACGTAGGTACGTTAATTTATCTAATTTAAAAGACTTTATGCGGTTCACAAACGCGTTTATATGATTATTTTTGAAGCGTTTCGAATCCTTTGCAGCCAACGTGGCTATATTGCTTCTAATAATAAAAACCTAAGATAATATTTCAAAGCACCTAGTGCTTGTGCTCGAACAAAAATCGATTACTAATTTAATATAAATAATAATTTAAATACATCTTTAAGTTTTATTAAACATTTGCATGTTAAAATTGTAAAAATATAGTTTTAATAAAATGTAATGACGAACACAGAAAGCTATTATTTTTATTGCATCGAAACTGGTTTTTAGATCTTAACAATTCGATCTAATTTGTCTAGACATCTTGCGTGTTGACATTTTTTTCATTATTATCTTTAAATGTCTCCAAATACACCTGATATAAAACTATTATTAAAAGTTTATTTTTCAATTAATCGTTTTAATTTTAATAAAAACCTATTACATTCTAATTAGGTAACATCGCTTAATTCATTATAGCTGCATATTTTTAATAATTAACATTTAGGTATTTATTATTAATAAAGTTCAGGCTTTAAGTAATTAAATTCATATTTTTATTTTTATCAAATGCTGACAAAATGAAGCTTTATATGGGAAAACACGTATCTTGGAATTTACTATACGTTTCATACTGTATTAAATACAAACGACATCTGGGTTCTAAACAAATAACCTACTCTTTTTTTTAAATAATATTTGTTGCAATCAAAAATCAAACCTAGGATCTCTAGCAATCAATCAATATAACAAAATAGACGCATAGACTCTTGTATGTTTAAAGCAATTTTTAAAATCACCTATGCATTAAATAATTTTCATATTTTTAATAATATTAACGTACCGTGACAATGATTTTTATCGAAAGACGTCGCGTAGTTTTGGCATAGCTTCAATTCGTGTCTATTAAGACCCAGTCCGCGGGGCGTTTGCCCGGTTGTTGAACTGAAATAATTCGGCAAACACACCTCTATATAAACTAGCTCTAACAAATATGATAACGTCTGTCTTTTAAAACTCCTTTTAATAAAACGTCAATTCACCTTTCATTATAATTATAATTATTCATAAGATACGCCTCTTTCAATTATTAACAACATAAAAATTTATTTAAAAAATATTAATTATTCTTATTTAATATCCCATTATTATATTATAATATCACGCAAGCTTAATTGATTAGCCAAATTAAAATACTAATTAGTTATGTTAACACAAGTGCGCTCGACGTTAGCTACGTGAAACGCAATACTATATCATGCCGTATAGCCTCTGTCCATGTGTGCGTGTGTGTCAGTGTGTGCGTGGGCGCTTGTATGTGTGTACGTGGAAGCGCGCGATGAAATAAATATGTCCGGTCAACGAACTCGCATTTCGTGCCATAAAAATCGCGAAACTGCCCGAAATTCGAAACTGGAAAAGTCATTGTCAACTCGTCTATGGACAATTAATCCGATATCTGTTTGCTCAGGCGATGACCTCCGCTGTGATGAGGGCACGTGGGTAACGAACGCTCAATCAAAATTCTTCGCGGTTCTTCTTTTCGGTATTGCCCAACACGGCTTGCGGGGAAATAGGACGGATTACAGCTGTGCAACGAACTCTTAATATGCAATGTGCAGCCCCCGCGTCCGCCCGCTCGCCACATTGTCACTCCTCAATAAATTATATTACTAAACTTTCTAACAAACATTTAAACAATAAAAAACAATACTTACATTAAATTTATATGAAATATTGTTCAGAATTGGCACGTCATTATTATGTAGGAGCCCCTAGTTCGCGTATGGCTGCGTACATTTCCGGATTCCATCGCCAGTCAGCTGATCTGCATGCAATGACCTTGCTCCAACCACCCTTCATTTTTATTCACTATTTACAGAATGATATTGCGGCTTCAAGACGTGGGCCTTCTTTTGCGACAAGATGAAGTTTCTTCCCGACTTGTTCCTGTTTGTTCAATTTTACGTCTTCCGCAGCACATTTTTATTTTTAATAGACCTCCGTCGGATCCAAAATAGATGCCATTTTTTCTTATATTTTATCTCTTTCAATTTTTAATATTGTCCTGTCGGATCTAGTACCATTTTATATTTATTGTTTTTATTTAATACAGACCAGTCGGGTCTAAACTTCTCACGGAAGTCATCTTTCAGTACTCTCCGGTCGGGTCGAGGTCCATATTAATAAAGACCGGTCGGGTCCAAGCTGAGGATGTCCATTTTGTTCACAGATTATCACAAATGTTCGACGTAAGCACACAGTTTATTTGAACGCGGAATAAATCGAGAGGTTGTGTGAATGATCGAGACAGCAGTCCACTCGCGCAAGAGCTTCGTCGACCAATGCCGGCGATGCGCGGGCGCAGGTTTATAAGATAAAAACGTATTCGTCGAGCGCTCTCTAGCGGTGAGAGGTAGAATTTGTCGTGAATTAAACTGCATTTGTCCACTGTTAATGGGAAAGTCCTTGACTGATTGCACTGTTACGTGTTTATAATCTGATAATGGAGCAATCTAGTGTTTAAACAACTTTACAGATTAATAAAAATGTTGAAACTTTATTTTATGATCTGTTTATGTGTTATTATAACTTAGGAGAGTTTTCTAATCTGTGCCTGACATTTCTATAAGTGGTATGCTGTAGTCGATTACGCGACAAGTCTGGGATTCTGAGTTAGAAAAAGTAAAGAAATAAATATTATCATTAACTAATTTAAGCTACTTTATGCGGTTTAATATTGTGTTTATTTTAATTATATTAATCTGGCGTAATGTAACGACAGTCTCAATACAATTACGATAACTGCAAGGTTTTTGAAATTTTGGATTAAAACGAATAATATTGTTTAATTAGTTACAAATAGCTTCAAATATATTATTTCAGGTTTATTTTGTAGGTTTATGTCCTTGTTCTGATATTCAACAAAACAATTAATAGTAGAAAACAGAACCCTTTCTTACATAAAGATTTACTTGAGAAAAAAAAATGGAACAGAAGCACGTTTTATATAATATCCTGATTGAAACGTCAATGAATTCTATCACTAATTGGAAATCGTAATTCAGTATAAGAAAATGTTATATAAATCTTAATGTATGCTCACATATACATATGTGAGTATGTAGAAATATGTAATAACGTTATTCATTATATAGACAATATTTTAAAAGAAATTCAAACTACCTTCTTTCATATTATTTATATCAGAAATTTATTTAGCTACTTAATAATAATAATAAATCCTTTATTAATTTTTAAAAATACAGTTGAACACATAGGAGACATAAATTTAGAGCAATTGGCGATCTTACCACTAAAATTAATTTCTTCCAGATAACCAATTTAGTTAGTAGCGGGTAATACAATTTAGGATGAATCGCCTTAGTAACAAATACATAATGCAAATAACTTAATATAGGACATTAAAAATACACTTTTCCTGTCCTATGAATAACATAAATTATGGTTATATAACATTAAAGCCGGTAGTATCTAAGTACTGAACCTGTCATGGATTTCCTTTTCCTGGGCAAGTCGCGAAAACCGCGTTTTCTAACAACTTCGTCTCGAAGCGGTTTTCCTACTACTCTCTATATGTAAATACTTTAGTTTTTGTATGTTTATTAAGAAGGGATACATTTATTACTATCAGAGCGACTTTGTGTACATTTAGAATCTAAGTGGAGACATTTAGAATTTGGCCCCCAATTCAACTATAGGATTACTTAGTATTGATTTTTAGGAAAAAATTATAAACAATTCACTTTCAACCCCCTTGTTGCTTCACTTGTATTATATTCTTTTTTTAGTCTTTAATATGAGTAATTATCATCATTAATTCTATTTATTTAAACCCCAATCAAAAGAAATATATTAATAATACTCTTGTTTCAACGTATCACTATCAATGGCGTTTAATTCTAAATTAAATGAATTAATTTCGACTTAAGGGAAATAAATACACTCATTACTATGTATTAAGCAATTTAATAGATGTTATATATAATTAAATTTAAATTAAATTCAGATGTGTTCAAAGCGAGTTTTCACTGCAAGTTCTACTACTATCTTCATACGTGAGATTGCTACCAAATACCATTTTATTATCCAATTGATATTCTGCTCTTGTTAAGGCGACTTACGTAATCTTATAATATCCTAGTACTTTGATTATAGTAAGTTTTTTAAAAATAGTATTTATTGTTTTAAAATAAACAATTAACGTGATGAAACAACTCTTTCTTCTCTTTTATTATTATTTTCTATTAAAGTTATCATATTAATATGGAGAAATCAAACGAAACCCTGATATAATTCTGCAGAACTCTGAAAGTAACATTTGTATATATAACAAAAGAACAAATATAACTTCTTTTAAATATTAGATTGTTATTAACAACTTTACTTCAATTGTTTTTTTATTAAAAGGCGTATTCTTTCGGGACTTATCACTAACTCGACTAGACTTTTGAAAAAGCACTATCCCTGCACATTTTCTAGTGCTCTTTTGATTAACTGTCACAGAATGGCACGACAGTCAATTGTTTTATTATTATGTAGTTAGTACAAGTCGCCGTCATCCGCATTGCAATTGGCGAAAGTCGGCTTAGGTGCCTCGGTTAATTGTACGGTGAACTATCATGTGGTTTTAATTGCGTGTCTTTTACTATTTATGCAAATTGAGCGAGTGTTGAAGTTTTTAACATTGTAATATTTTAAAATAATTCATCAGTGAATTAAATATTTATAAATATTCTAATAAGATTTTGAGGTCAGCTTGGAAATATCCGAATGTGAGAGTAATCTGCCCTGTTAACTTGAATGATCCCTTTTCTCATAAGGCCGGTATAGCGTAGGTGACCTGCATACATATCTGTAGTAGCAATTATCTTAATTCCATCAAAGGTTAAATAAATATGTCGCAATATTATAATTTTTGTAAGTTTCAGTAAGTCAATTTAGCAACGATCTTCGAAATTAGTCATTCGTATGGAATTTAGGTAATTTTTAGAAGGATAGGAGAGAAAGTTCTATCACAATGATGTGTTGTATCTCAACTTACAACTTTTGTTTGGCAAATGTAGTATGGAAAACTAGAACTGTACATTCAAATTTTATTTTAGTTATCAGCTTAAATTGGATTAGCTGTTAGTTTTAATTAAAATCTACCCCGTACCAATGTAAATTACAGCATATGTACTTAAACTTAGTATAGGCAAATGGTTATTTCAACAATATTATTATTAAATTAATAGTGATAAATCTTTATAATATACAGTTATAGGCAAAGAGTAGTCAAACCAAAGACAGTCTACTTCTTCTCCTCGGTTTGTATACTTGTATAATATGTACATAGTAAGTAATTTTGTTCTTTAACTGGAATTAAATTAATGTATGTTCTTATGTTTTTACAATGTCTATAACAGTGAGAGTTCCACCATACTAGAATAGTGACATTCGCTTTGTTTAGATGCATTTCTGCACTTGGAACATAGACATCTATTGAGCCGCTAGTGTTTTGTAAAAATATTTTTTTCTCTAAATTTGTACTTATGCAAAAGATGTTTGTATGATTTTGTTAGTTAATATTAATAATAGCATTTTATTTTTATTTATTTATTTGTTTACTTAAGAATAATATTACATATTATAGTTTACGATGGTCCCACACTAGGCATTGCCTGTCACGTGGGACCCATTTTATTACTAAACTTTTCTTGCTTACAAGGATCTTCAATTAATTGCATATTTATATTACAATTTTAAGATTTCTAGAGAGTAATCTAACTTTTGTTTTTCTAGTTAATGTGATTATAAAATTGCATTGTTATGTTTTGTGTAGCTAATAGTGAACTGTATCAATGAAATTGTATTTACACTATATTACCAATCTCTTATAATCTAAGCACACACATCCGTTCCCATTCGCAACCAACATCCAAGTCCTCATTCGCACGTCCCTCGCGTTCCTCTTTTCTTTCATTCCAAATTCAAATTGACAGATTTACTTATAAAAATATATACACTATTACCATCGCTACCGCAACCTCTTTTCTGTCGACGACATTTTGTTTACAACAATAGTAAATTGGTTTTCATTATTGGTTCTGACTAGAGACGTCAAAAATACAGTCAATAACAATGCCTATAATTTAAATATTGTTTGTTTATCCGAATCAATAATATTGTTATTAAAACATGACAACTATGCATTTTTATTTAGTAATAGTGATAAATGTTAAACGAACCATTAAACGTGAGCATACAAAGAAAATAAATTTAAAAATTAAGTAAATCATGGAATTTATCTACAATTTATAATAATTTTTAATAATACTAATTTATTCATTTATTTTCAAGCTAAACTGAGCATATTACTACAAACAAAAAATACACTGAAAACATACTATTTTTTTTAAGAAAATACTATCTGTATTTCTTTATTATTTTCTAATTTATTTATATAACATTATTTGAGAAGGGAGCAACCAAATAATTACATTAGACAATCTAGTAAATGACAAAAATATTAAAGAAAAGTATATAAAAAATGAACACAACATTAAACCTAAGATTTTATATAGAAATATATTCAAAATCAATATGATAACTACTCCATTCCAGTCTATGTTCTAGGAAGTAGGTTAGCGAAGAAAGCGTACTTGCAAACTGAACTGACCGTGGGACGCCCACCTGCCCTCTCATGCGATCGTGTCATTAACTTTTATATCTTTTGTTTTTAAAAAAACTTAAAAGAAATCTTACGAAAATTATGCTTTCTAGTTACTTTCGGCATAATCTGGTTTTAAAACAAAAAACTACAACTTGTTAGGGTCAAATGTGCCTCAGATCCTCTTAGAATTATTTACTTTTCACAGCAGTGAATATAGTATTAAATTACAAATGGTCTGAAGTTATTTACGAGCATGCTTAAACTAATTTTTAAAAAAATTCGCAACGTGGAATAGCATTAACACTAGAACTACTGACCGGTCAATATGACCGGTTTCAAAAATTCTTCACAAGACTTTTATATACAACCCTACTCGTTATTTTTTGTGAACGATTCTATTATTTACAATTCTACAATCAATTTATTGAATTATATTTAATACTTTGCACGCACAAGTCATCCGGTCATTTTGACCGGTTGGTAAAAATAGGTCATATTGACCGGCTCGTAGTTCTAGTGTTAATAAAACACCTCTAGTAAGCCGCACAAGGTAGTTTTAAACTTGTCAAAACTTAATAATATTGACTATGCTCAATGTTGATTATTATCTAAAGTTAAAAATAGGTACTACTACGATACGTCAGATGTAATTTGTACGAAAATAAATATACCATAGGAGGCGTGCGTGACTACTTTTGTTTTTAGAGTAATCACTAATCACAGACCTGCAAAGCAAATAAATATATTCGAATAAAATTAAAAACTTGTATTTGGATTGGATATAAAATATATATTAACTTCGGTCCAATGGGCCAATCCTTTAAGAGTAATAACTTGTCTCGTGATGTCCTCTCTAGAATGTTTAACTGAATGTATGCATATGAAATTATTGGTATATGTTTACATTACCTTTCACTTATTTTACAGGTCCTACATACATATGTATACCAGACATAGACAGGGGTCATTGACTTTGACATTTCTAATTTAGGTTGCATTATTATACGACTAAATTAAGAAGGTACCCTTTCCCTCTTGTAATAGCTAAAGAAAGTCTGCTGATTGGAATAGAGTTTTAAAAATATCTTAAATTTCATTGAGAAGACGAAACTAGATACAGTTTCTACTATCAAACTCAAAAACAAATAAATAAATACATATGTATACACTTTTTACATTCTGTTATATCATATCATAGGATGGATCAGACCAAGAACAAGACAACCATCACATCTAGACCCGAAATAAATGTGTATGGTTTTTTTAATAAATCTATCAACTATATTAACAATTAATTAATGTGTATAACGGTAAATTCCAGGATATCTGTGTTTTAATAGTTACACTATCTAATGACTTGTAATATAATTGTAGTATTTATATTATAATAATTTAAAAAATAAACAATTCAATTTGGTAGGTTAACACAAGAATAATTTCTCGCGAGAAGAAATTCGTCTTGCAGCTTTCTTCAAAAAACTTGTTCATGGTGAAAATAATTGCGATGTTCAAATTTTAATACATTTTTAACTATACATATATTTTAGTTCGTCTTCTAAAATATAGACTTTCTTTGATTCGTAAATGAACTATACTAAGCTATACAAGTGAGTAAATATTACATTGGTAACCCCAAGAGTTGAGTAGACCACGTGGCAGGGCATACATAGATCAAACTGGCAACAAAAAGAAAACAATGGAAAAAGATGAAAAAGGACTTTACCCAAAAATCCTGATTAATTAAACATTTGAATTTCCATTATAATTAGTACTGATATAAGTTAAGCTGTAAGTATTTACGAACAGCTTATTAGCTTGTTAAAGCTTGTATCATAGATTTAATAGGTAGGTACTTGTTATTGGCAGTGGCTGAATATTTTTAAAAAATTGCATATAAATAGATACATAAATAAATATACACATCTAAACAGAAATACATAGCCATTTCAATCTATTTAATACTGACAATCTAGGTTGTCAGTAAAAGTCCTATGTTTTACTAAAAACCTAGATTGTAAAAATATCTCAAATCCTAACGAGGGCGTGGTGAGACTATGATATTATTCTGTAATAGTGTATATTTTTACAACTATTCTTGAAATTTTTTAAATTTTACAATTCATATTTTAATGATAAAACTGTTTATGTTTTTTATGACGAATAGTGTATTTAGGAATAATAGTGTAGTGCATTTCTATATTATGATGCGGTTTTGACAATCAGTAAACAACAAATAGAACCTAATAGCGAAGAAAGTGTAACTCAAATGTAGGTTAAAGTGAAAGAGTAAAAAAAGTACTTTTATTCTAGAAAAATCTTGAGAGAAAGCTTGTACTTGAATCTTTATTTAAATTGGAAGTATTTAAATTAAACGACATAAGGGTCAAGTTTTGTATTAGAGCTTTTATAATTTGAAAGTTTAACGCAAAGGTTGCTTATATTACATCAGCCAGTTGGCTATATATATAGTATAGTATAGTTATGTATTAATATAAATAATTGAAAATATATTTGTTATTATATACAATTATAGAATTTAAAGAATGCATCAAATATGTCTGTCTCAGAAATAAAACTATTTTTAATATTTTTAAAAATGTTTAAACTAAGGAACACTAAAAATGTACAATCCTATAAATAATTTGACAGCTCTCTAAGATGTTTTCACATGATAAAAACAAAGCATCATTGATAGTGTTGCCATATAAAAATAATTATTTTAATTAGTCTACACTGAAAATATATAATCAATATTATTACATACTGTTTTCCGAAACAATTTTGATTAAGATGGTCTATCGATTTATTCGTTAAATCGCTTAATATATCCATAAGTAGTCTTCCATTGAAAACATAATAATAATAATAGTAAAGTACATAATAACAGGTTAAATACACATAAATACATACAATATCTATCTGATAGAAGATGCCAAAAACTGCCTTAACATTTGCGAATTCGTCTCCTCGATATTTTTTTTGTAGCAGCAGTTCAGCTGCTGGATCGCATTTTAACAGTTTAATATGATGTTAACGACATTAAAGATGCAGATAAACATTGATACAGTTGTGATTGGAATCTGCATCTAAATAAGTGTAGACAGTATATCCATAATGAATCATTTGCAAAAGGTATTCCCAAAACACGGGTTTTGGGTTTAGTTTTAAGGATAAATCAGAGTTTAAGAAACAAATTCGAAGTAATTATTATGAATAATTAACTATATGTATAATAATTAGTTTTATTATGAAGGGAGTATTGGGATTTGTAAAAGAAAAAAAAAATACATTTAAAAAATTATATTTAACATTTTCCTTATTAACTAATAATTAACAACATGATGTCTAGAGTATTATAGTATCTACGCAGTCTTAAATGGAGTAAAAAAATAGTTTAGAAAATGCAGTTGGCTAGAGAAAAGTAAATAATACAAAAATTTAATATAATAATATTTTCCATTATTCCATTAATTACTTAACTAAACAAAATAAATAACTTTAAACCTACGGTAACTTCAATAAATTAAAAAGCATCAAAAATTGAGCGTCAATAGTCTCGCTAAATCAGACTTGAGTTTTTGTTAAAAATTTCGCTAAATAAGTGGCAGTCTTTGGTAGCTATTTACAAATTCATTAGGACAAATATCAAATATCATTATTTCCTTTTCTTTCTGTTCGCTGAAAAAATACTTCTTGTAAACGATATAAGATTGTTTTTATATCTATAACAGCAATAAGAATCACACATTGTATTTCAGAAGTAAAGAAGAAGAAAAAAGCTAAACCTAAACCTTAATAAGTTCCCGTGGGATCTAAAATTGGCAACTGCATTTTGACAACATTAGCCAAACAGCATTACTAAAAACACCTAATAGACACCCGTGGGGTCTAAAATAAACATTTTGATTGAAATTAAACACTAAAGCACTTAGTCTATTCAGTACACACCAGTCGGGTCAAGGATGAACATCTTCAATAAAAAAAATTCACTAAGACCAAAATCTTTCATTCGAGACGAATCTTCTTAATACACTCCCGTAGGATCAAGCACGAACATCTTGATAGTCATTTGTTAACAGGAAAAGAGAAATCTTCGCAGAATCCTTAATTTTTCAGTAAACACCAGTCGGATCCAAAATGTACATTTTTCTCAAATTATTTTCAAATAAATCTTCAGAAAAATTCTTAATAAATGCCAGTAGGATCCAAAACTTTAATATCCATGTTGAAAATTTGATCTGATTTAAAAGTCTCGATGTATTTTACGAAACACTGTTTAATAGTTAAGAGAGGCGTGCGTCCGACGAAGCGGCTCCGGTAGAACTGTCGGTTCACGCGCACGTGCCAATGAATTTATAGCAGCTTTCAGTGTGGTGCGTGTTTTTTTTTTGCGTGGGTGTATCTGTAGCACCACTGGTGGAGGCTTTCAGCCGGCTGTACCGCCCTTGCGTGATTTTTTTTCGCAAGCAAAAAATTAAGTTTAAAGATGTTTTTAATTAAAAAATCTGTACTTATATATAGGTATAGATATCCTTGGACGTAATAGATGAGTAGGCAAATTCATATTTTATACGTGCAAAAATCACGGAATAAATAAAAATTTTAAAGACGACAGCATAAAAACGCGGAAGAAAAACATTTTTACAGCGTAATTTTATAAAATAAATTCGCTTAATTTTCAAAATATAAAATCACGTTCTATTTAATTATCACGTCCGCATTACGAATTAAAATTGTATTTTAAACAAATAATAACACGTTTTCAAAAAAATTTAATAAATTATTAAGATTTATATCTGACAATTTATAAGAAAAGAAACGGAAACAAACAATCAATTGAATCAAACGAATCGATTATTAACAATATTAATAAATACCAAAAGGGATAAAACCGCATTGACCATAACATGACAATTTTAGAGCAATTAAAATTAATTAAATTATTATTTAATGTAACTCATTTGTGACTACTTTACTTATAATTCTGTGGTCATAATATACGTCTTGAATATATTATGTACTAGCTGTTGCCCCCGACTTCGTTCGCGTAGTAATGAAGATATGAAGTTTAATTATGTTTCATATTTCAACGATGCTGCCCTCACGTGACTGCAATGACGTGAATGTAAAATTAAATCACAGTACTACATATAGTATTGCATTGCCCAACTATTACTGCTTCTTCTATGACAATTGGTTATCTGGAAGAAATTACTTTTAGTGATAAGATCGCCAATTGCTCTAAATCTGTTTCCTATGAATTAATTTGTGTCAGCATTGTTATTATTATGTTTTTAAAGCAATAAAGTATTTATTATTATTAGTGAGGACTTTTTTCTCGTCGGGAAACCAAATTAGGCTACCTATAATTTGAGAGTCAGCATGTCATTAATCCCAACAAGGAGGTACCGACAGCAAAAGCATCAGGAAACTTCGTAGAAAACAGTATTAAGATATTTAATCCCCCTAATAAACCGCACAATGTCAAACGATACCCGAAGAATTTAAGTATAAAAAAGTTTTTTGAAACAATAGTCACTTTCTGAAATTAACAACTGTTTGGTAACATTTTAAAAGGATTGAAAATTCGCAGCCGTTTGATTGTTTCTTTGAAAACTGTTTTTGTCGTGGTAGCAGTCTTATATTGACTTGGGGACTTAATTCCATAATGGTATTAACCGACATTTTATGAACGTCAGGTAAAATTTAATTTAAGCCGCATTGTTTTTGAATATTCTAAAAGTTAAATCCTTAAAGGAATAAATATATATTTACAGACGTGTTAATACAAGTTTAGTTTCTTTTAAAATCATGTGTTTTATATGTGTAAGATAAAAACATAGAAATTAAGCAACATTTTATAAATAAATTTGAAACTAAATGAGTAAAATAAGTGGGTATGTATTTTGAATTCCAAAATCATTTTTGTTAAAATGTAGTACAGTAATGCCCCGCTTTACGCGAGGGATACGTTCCGGAAAAAAACTGAAATTCCCGCGACCATAGAGAAGTTGATGACTACATTATGTTTATTCGCACTTCGTAATGCGGGGCAATTGAGCGCGAAATTTGAATTTCGCGTTATAGTGAAACGGTGCATAACGGGGTCGCGTAAAGCGGGGTATTACTGTACCTACAATCTACATATACTGAAAGACCCGTAATGATGTTTGCTATTATTCGCGAACATGATTTAACTAATTTGAAGGACTTTATGCGGTTTACTATCGTGTTTCTTCTGATTAATATAATCCTACGTATTATGGCGCAGAAAGATCAATTCGGACATTTAGAAATATCAATAAGAAAAAAAAAATCTATCACTTTAAACTATTGAAAATATTACAATGAAATTTGGAATAACAACTGATTTATATGTTCTTTATTATATAGGTATTTTATAATGTTACTATAAAAAAAAAACAAGTATAAAAGAATTAATTTTAAATTTTATATTTTTCATTCATTTATATTATTTATGAATTCGAAAGCTTTGCAGCATATGTGGTGATGATAGTCATGGTGAGACTAAAGTGGTTTCAGTCCCATTTATCATTAAACCGATTTATTACGGCGATTATATCATAAAATCTTTTAAGTTACACAAAATTGTTGCAGTTAATTAGTTGAATATAATAATTAATAAATTTACCATTATTTTACTCTCATTGCGTTATAAATTAAAACGCATCCCAATATGCAAAATAATAAAATTGCGGTTTCATATATGAATTAATAATGTTTATTTAATGACTGTAACAAATAAAAATAACGATTGTTTGATAATTTTATTGTATCTACGCCATCTTTTAATTTTCTATAACAATTTTTGACATTAAAACAAAATTATTTTAATTGAATGTAACTGTTTTTATCTGTATTCGTAACGGTAACATTTAGTTTGGTTAACTTGTTTGTGGTCTACTTCAATGATTCTTTTTATAAATAAATAAATAATAAGAATTATTTATTAGAGTAATAAACAAAATGTACTATGCTTAATGTTCAGGTATTTTATAGGTTTCAGGTTATAGCTAACCTTTGAGAGATAAAAACGGACGAATTGGACCAATCAAGAAATATAAATATGTACAATAGTAAACATATATATTATACAATTTCATACAAGTTGATTTATTAATAATACCGTGGGTCCAATTTAGACTTAATAGTGGAAATAATTAGTATAATTTAAAAGAGTTATTGTAAGTTATTTTAATGTCAAATATAATTTTAATTACAAATATAATTTTAAAATTAACTGTAATTTTATGAATTTGAAATAATTTCAGGCGATTTCTGTAACAATTAATACGTATTTGAAATAAGTATGCAATTTATAAAACTGTTATAACAAATTATTGTATAACGTATTTAACACTAGATTTACCAGCTTAAATATACCTATTTCTACCAAAACCAAAAAAGTATATATTTGTTACAAATATATATAAAATAGTATAAAATTCATAAAACTAATTCTTCTGTTATAGATTAAAGAAGATTAGAAGAATTAAAGAAAATATTACACGCAGTAGGAATTTTAATTTGATCTTGCAAGACCAGTCATTTTGACTGGTCTGGTAAATCTAGTGTTAATATAAAAGTGACCCAGTTGTTTTTCTAGATCAGCTTACCCTGTCGACCTGGATATAGCACATTCGCTCTCCTCAGGCCGGCATAGTGGAGACGACGCAAGCAGACATCTGTATATGGTAAGAGTTGTCTCCACTCAAGGATTGCATTCCGGCTTAAGATCAGGCAGAATATGGTTATATAACAAGCTACTATAATAAAATTCGTGTATTCGTGAGAAATTTCGCCTACAATTTTTTTTTATTACTGATGCAATAAAATAGATACCTATAGATAATAAGTACCTTTACTTGTAGTAATAATAATTTCTTTTTCCATTCAAGAACGATTTTTTAACAACAACTTAAAAAACACGCCAAACAATAGTATTTTATTCGCAACAATGTAAAACTCAGAATGCCTTTTTTAATGTTCAACCCTAAATTTCATCCCGGCGTCAAAATTACTTTATTAGCGCCTTAAAGCAATGTTTGTTTTTTGAAAGACTGCAATTTTATTGCTTTTTTCATCCCTTTACGTTTGCACAATTCTTGTTTTTATTGTAAAAAAAATAGCAAAGTTACAAAATACAGTTAAACAATGTTTTACTAAAACTTTCTACATATTTCTGGGAATATGCGCAAAAAATGCGCTATTAGTTATCCTTTGAAGAGAAAAGAAAGTTTTGGGAGAGCAAAATGTG
Organism: Tineola bisselliella; assembly: GCA_028551675.1. NCBI lineage: Eukaryota > Metazoa > Arthropoda > Insecta > Lepidoptera > Tineidae > Tineola > Tineola bisselliella. Next base: position 73,733 of record JAPWLS010000615.1, read on the forward strand.
CATTTTACATTTACTATTTAGTGACACGAATTATGTCGAATGTTCCTTGAGACTGTGTTATAACAATAAAATAAAACAAAACTCATTATCAACACAAAATGACTTCTTCTTTTATTAAAATAGCCTCAGATCTCTAATAAAGACATTTCTGCCAATGTCGAGTATTTGTTAGAACGAATTCCAATAAGAAATTACAAAATTCTAATACACGCGTAAACTCTTATGTCAAAAAAAAACTCTTACAATTTCAAAAGGTCGTAATTGTGTAGAATATTTTGTAAATAGAATAAAATCGTCTGAAACAATTTGGAATAAAACCATGCCAAAGCAGCTTTCTTGCTCGATATTTTTACCCGTATTCAACTATATGTCAAGTCACTTAAATATATATTTTAAACAAATATAGGTAATAGAGCGACCATGGCATAGTGAATGTAGGACTCGAGAGCGTTGGAAACAACCAAATAACTTTGCAAGTACCAATGTATCTCTCTTATATGTGCTTTGGTTTCCCAGTGTTTAAGATACAGGCGTTAACTGACGGACATTGCATATGTTAGTAAGTGAATTTAGTAAAGCTTAGGGCACACTATTAAAATAAGTTTATAATTTTTGTTACATATCTATGAAGAAACGCCACTGTCCATAGTTACTTAGGTAAGTTTTTCAATAGATTTTTTTAAGAATCTTAGGTGCATAGTAACTCTTAAAAAAACACAAAGGAACCCGCATCCATTTTTATTTATTAAAAAACAAAACAATAATGCAATATACATTTGTTTGCTGAGTTGCTTACCCGCAATAAAGAACACAATTTTAATGTCTAAACTATTATTATTATTATGGTCGTCTGTGCCTCTTTTTATTATAAAGTAAATATTATAATTATATTTTACTTAAAAGGACAATATCTTTAAAATATATTATAAAATGCATTTTTTATAAAGTAAGGTAGGCCACCCCTGCCATTTCGTAGTACAGACTCTTGGCTCGCTTTATCTACCTATGTACAGGATGGAGCACGAGAACCTCCCACATTTGAAAAGAGAACTAACTATATGAGATATAATTCAAATATATATATGTATATTGTATATATATTAGAAAGATTATACCCTAAATTTGCTAGCAGACAGTCATAACATATCAAAAAGTATAGTGTCATCTGCCACTTACCATCAGTCAGTCCAGTAAATCTGTTCTCTTGTATTTGCACTCGTGTATTATTTACTGCTATTATCTACATTCAATTATAATATTGTGTCAGAAGTGGGATCCAATTACAATACAGTCGACGTCACTGCGATTTTTTGTAATGTGGGAAATTCCCGTGCCCCATCCTGCATTTATTGAAAAATTGTTTTAGGGTTTAGTATTACCCCACTATGTCCAATAATATCGATATACCTATTTTTGGAAATGTTAGCATGTCCAATTTAATCCCAAAATGGGGTGGTGTTACTACCCCGAGACAGCATACAGGGCTAATAACATCATCAGTTACTCTACCCGCTACTACTTCCTAAAAGTAATAATAACTTTTATAAAAGTATTTTTACTTACTATTTGTGATATTAGAACTATAGGAATACACATTTTCTAAGAACGCTGTAACTTGAAAGCTGTAATGAAGACATAATTCGCAAATATAGAAGCACTTACCGACCAGTAGCGAAAACCCTTCCAAAAATTAGAGCAGGTACAAACTTCAAACAATAAAGTATAGAAATTCATTAACAGTAGAAAGAACAGTAGCGGGAACTACCAAGATATCGGTTTTAAAAGAATCCCCGAATAAATTAAATACCCCTTTCTTTTTGTACAAAGTAACTGTTCAAAATGTAAAATTTACAAACAAAATAAAACAGTAAATCATTCCAACTATTACATTCCTTTCTTGACAATATTCTGTGGGATTTTAAAAATAAAGTTTTATTGTCTTTTCACCCCTTTTTAGGGAATATATCTCCGTATTTGTTTTTAAATAATAACCACTAGTTTGTCACGTACAGTCTATTGTTGTGATTTTAATAATAATATGATGATTAATTTTGTATACTGTTTATAATCCTCATGTTTATACTAGAGAAGACGATTTTTAATATTAAAAAAATGTTAAAGAGAATTTAAAATGTGTATTTCGCGGACAATGTCGCGTATCGACAGTTAGTGCAACAAATGTGTCACAAAAACATAACGATCTCTAGGAACTGTCGCTTGAAATACAGAGATTAACGTGTTGAATGACAAGTGGCTCACGTCATAGTGATTGGCCCACTGTCCTACCAAACACACACGTTCAAGGTTTTACACAATCTAATATGTTGTTATTGATTGTTTTTTAAATCCGCAGCCGTACCAATTATAGTCCGTTGTGATGGTAAAATGACCCCCACTTCTAAGAGGCACTCAAGTCCGATTCATTATTAACTTTACCTACAGGGTGAAAGATAAGGTCTCTCAATCAAGCACTATTGGGTTGCTCAAGAAGTGGTCCTCTAATTATTGATTTCCTCAAAAATTCGAAAGTCGTGAATTCATTTATTTTGATACTTCAATTGTTTTCGAATCTTAGTAACTTGATAGTTTAGGCGCCTTCTAAAGGAACAGTTATCAACACAGGAGGTGTAATACTTGACACAATAATAGAAATAGCGTGTTAAGATGGCAAAATGACAAATGTGTTTCCGTCAAGCAAACTACGTCATCCAACCAAACGGAATAGTCAAGTCAAAAGAAAACGTCACAAAGAAGTACAGTTCCACAAATGTTACCGTAAAGTATTGTTTTTGTTTAATTTACGACATGAACGGTCCCACCGTGCCACCGGCTGTCATTCAAATAAACACCGACTAAATTCCTTTAAACAGTGGGCCGAATAGACGAAAACTATTATTGTGACTTTTTTCGTCAAAATAGAGATTATTTTTCGAATTTTTATAACATGCAATATAGACAAAGTCGGCGTTAGTTTTTAGTTGTTTGAAGTCATATTCGACCACAAGACCGTTTCTTTTGTTACCTAATATTTAAAGTAGCTAAAAGTTTGAATAGACAATAAGTTTTTTATATAGGTATTAATATCCAATCACCGCTAACATCTTTTATAGAATTCCGGCGTCTAATCACATTACAGCTTATGTTAAGCTGGAATATGTTTCATGAGCGGAAACAAAAGCTATCGCGGGTACCACGAATGTGAGTATGCAACTTCCAGATTGACTTCCAGACTAACTCTTTGTTATATGCTGATATTACGTGAACACAATAACTAAACTAGTACATACATATATTTGTTTCTTTATTAAATAAGTGTTTAAACTTTATCGGCTTTGTGTTGGATTTCCAATTCAGATGATGTTGAATTGAGGATCTAGTTCAAGGACCCCACGAAATACAGTTTAATGGACGACAAGACGTCAACGTGTTAATGAGGTGATTCCATTATGCCTCTGCCAAAATAAATTTACAAATTATTTCATTCATGCAAAAAATACATTTACATACATAGATCGTCCAGCTTGAAGGAGTAGACTGCTCGCTCCTAAAAAGGCACTCCTTCTGAATAATATTTATACATATTAAAATTATATATGTGTATGTTCATTATATTTATTTATTTAGACATACACAAACAAACAGTTAACAAACCATAACATGAAAGTAACAACTACACTAGACTAGAGAAATAAAGCTAAGTTTGGTAACATAATAGTTGTGTTAGACATCTGAAGAAAACTATATACATTATGATTAAATACGAATGCCAGTCTGCTGCTCGAACATAGAGTGTTATAGGAAAGCCAAGTGCAAAATACATATTATATATTTAGTTTACATATATTGATATATTTTATTTATATAAATTGCATTGCCCAATACTAATACTGCTTCTCCTATGACAATTGGTTATCTGGAAGAAATTACTTTTAGTAATAAGATCGCACGTTGCGCTAAATCTGTTTCCTATGAATTAATTTGTATCAGTATTGTTATTATTATGTTTTTAAAGCAATAAAGTATTTATTATTATTATTAACTACATTACTTTAGGTGAAGGCGGATAGAACTTTAAGACAGAAGAATGTGAGCTACCAATATATTGTGCTATCATGATAAATGCAAAAACATCCAAATTATAAACAAATTTCACAGATCCTGCATAATATCTATTTTGTTTGTGTTCTAACTTTTTAGCATAATAAGGTAGGTAGATATGTTTAATGTAAAATTTTGTTTTGAAATATAATTTATATATTAATAGATGATGAAATTATATCTCTATTTCTCATGTATGTAAATTTTATGTAAATTTTGTCAAATAAAAAGAAAATAATACAACGCCAGTCACTAAACTATTTTTTTCATAGAGCCAAAAATGAAAATAAATGAAAAGAAAAAAAAAAGTTTCATATTTATAATTAATTATTTATATTGAGATAGTAAAAATTTAATTATAGGTAATTATAATTTAGAGATCTAGCAGCTAGATTCAGTCATTGGCCTATCTTTTCTATTTTAATTGTAATCTTTATAGTCTATTGCCACAATAGTTTTATCTCTACTTCTAATTGCATTCTTAGAAAATCATCTAAATTATTAAAATAGGTTAGGCAGGCCTTCCACGAAGTGCTAGAACGTAAACCAAGATATTTTTAGTAGAGTACCGCACTCTTATGAGCAGAGGCAACTGCTATAACAGACAAACGTTTGCAGCCAATGGCAAATATAGTCTAAATTCTGATCTGATCCCGAAACGTGACCAAGTCTTGATTAAATAATTTTATTTAAAACATCCTTGACCAAGTTAAAGTAGACATGTGCGATTGCAATAAAAAACACTATTGAAAAATACTTATGTATGAGAATTTTTAATTAAGGCGCAGATTTATATGTCAACCCTTCTAGTCCCTAGAGAAGGGTTTGGTTAAAATAGTAACTTAATTTTATTTACGGATTTATATCAGTATTAATAGCAATTAATTTAAATAATTCTATATTACGTTAATGATAATTTATCTCTAAAGTGAAGTACTATCTGCACTAATCTAGAAAAAATCGCAATATAAATGTTAGGAAAATAAAATTTAAATAAATTTCTAATAAAAATAAGATAAAATATTTTAGCCGGAAAAGGTTGTCGTCTCATGTCGCTGAGATTTTGTTTAATCATATATCCGGAGGTCATTGACGTTAACAAATTTCATTGATCTGCATTCACTATATCGTAATGCTATGATGTTTTATATAGTAGCACACGTCATGCTGAAGAGTTGTGATGATTAGACTTCCAAGATCAACATCCGCAAAGTGGCCTACTGAAATGAAATGAATTTAGTTTATTAGCATAGGCATTAAAGGCGTGCGCTTGCTCATCGTTAGACTCTATAATGGCTTCAGAAAGGCGTATGACGAGAACAAGACCACAAGAAATTCGTCAATCATAGCCTGTACATAAAATAATTAACAAAAAAACCGAATTTTAATTCCGAAGTAAAAGTAAATAACAATACATAAATCATGTTTCTTATATTTCTATACCAAATCAAACTTGTCCTATCCTATCAAGTCGGTATAGCGAAACCGACTTTTACCTAATATCAAACGAAAATTTTTAATCTATATATATAAAAGGAAGTTGTGTTAGTTACACTAATTATAACTCGAGAACGGCCGAACCGATTTGGCTGAAAATTGGTGGGGAGGTAGCTTAGGGCCGGGGGAAGGCTTTAGGATACTTTTTATCCCGTTGGATATAAAGGAAAATCGTGTTAGTGGCACTGTTTATAACTCAAGAACGGCTGAACCGATTTGGCTGAAAATTGGTGAGGAGGTAGCTTAGAACCAGGAAACGGAGATAGGATACTTTTTATCCCGTTCGACCGCGTTCCCGTGTGGCGTGACATAAAACGTCAAAGGGAATAAAAATTGTTACATAATTAAAATACAATTGTCACTTATGTCATTGTGGTTGAAAATAAAAAGCTTTTCATGTTAAAACTGCATTTATATTTTATTCATAATGCAAATAACGATGTCTATCGGCAAGTATTGTATTGAACAATCATTATGGCAAGAAAACGTACGTACTCTCAGAAAAAGTGTCGAGAAATATGACATCGGGAAGAAGGTGAAACAATCTACAAGTTTTCTTTACAACTACGTAGCCTTGCTGGTTATTGCGAATTTGGGAACACCCTTGGAGACTATCACGATAATTTAGAGGAATGTCCAAAGAACAACCACTTCTCAAAAGTGTGCATTAGTAGCGGAAAAGCAATGCATAAATAGTTTCGAACGAGACGTTTAGCACGACACAACACGTCTAGCGAATCTAGCGACAATGAAAGCAACCAAACGTATCCAGTAAATAAAAAAGATTCGCCAACTAAGGTAATGATACCAACTAAGTGAAATGTTGTTTGGAAGATAAATGCGCACTACGTTTGTTCTTCGTAAGCTAAGCGTTAAGGAAGATCTTGAATGAGTTGGGTTATTCCAGGAACTCAGGCAATCAGTTAAAGAAACTATTCCGCCAGAATATTCGATTGGAGACATGGTCTGAGTTAACAAATCTATAGGGAAAGGCTCTGAACCAGGGATTACATCAAAACGCACCGGGCCTTACTCCTATCAAGTTGAAATGAACAATGGAGTAATCAAACGTAAACACTCTGATCAACTCAGGCGAAGGAAACTAACGATGAGAACAACGATTATAATGATGTCATTCGTAACGATAACAGTTTGGAAACGAAAAACGATACTGTGAGTAACAACAAGAAGCCGAAGAATTATTCCTATTATAGTCGTGGATCAAAAGGAGGTAAGGGTGATGTCAATGATCATGTTTTACCGGACACGATGACTCATCAACCTGGTGCATCAACTCAAATCACACAACAAAGTTTATCAGATGGACACGGAGACAAATCAGCTGGATCTCCTAACGCTCAACAGTAGGATCTTGAACAGCGGGAGCCTCGACCCTCAACATCTGCAGCATTAAACGAGGCACTACGTCGTTCCACACAACGACGTAAACCTCCTGCGCGTTTCAGATATTGAGCTTTCAGGAGGAGTAATGTTACATAATTCTAGGCTTAAAATACTATTGCCACTTATGTCATTGTGATTGAAAATAAACAGCTTTTCATGTTACAACTGCATTTATATTTTATTCATAATGCAACAAAAGTCATTATAAAACGTGATATAGCAAAAACGTATCTGAGATGGAATAACAAAACGCAAATGACAGCTAAACGTAATTTTGTCTATGGTTAAGTATGGTTGAAAATTTCATAATTATAAATTTTGTCAGAAATTAATAAACATCAGTAAAAATTCAAAATCTGTTTATTTATTGCTTCTAAGGCGGAACAAAGTTCGCCGGGTCAGCTAGTTATGTATAAAAACAAATAAATTGACCACCACTATGCCGGCTGAAGGCATGATTCATTGCACATGTCCCAATAAGTTTGTTTACTAAAAATGATTACAAAACACCATTGAATGAATCTGCGTAGTTTTGTTTTACGCAACGTTCATTCGTAAAAGGAAAACGTAAGTTACTTAATTTCTGATGACATCCTTGTTTATTTTTTATCATTCAACAAAAATCTATACCAAATTTATTTGTTAATAACAATTGCTATAACTACTGAAGTAGGTAAATCCTAGTTCACTTTTACACACTTTCACGAACTTCTATTGGATTATTAATAATATATCAATAATACATAAAAATTTCTAGTTCGAAGTATTAATTAAACAATAATATTAGGTATATTTTATTTAAAATTCAATAAATAGAAATAAAACATAATATAGCTAATTCGTTGTCTAAGTAATAAAATGTAATTAAAAAAACCAAAAATTACTGTTTGATTTTATATTATTTAATTAAAATGTCCATCACTATTGGTCATTCTAAAAATAATATGTTCCAGATATAAATGATTAATCAAATAATGCTAATTTACTATTATTAAAAATCATGAAACTTGAGTATTATTAGATTTATATTGATAACCTTAGCCACGTCACAACATAACTGCGAAGCTTACGAAATGTCAGATTATAATAATCAAAATAACACTTAATTAGTTTTATATTGAGCGAAACTGATTAGTACGGGGCGCTCTCAAAGATGTCAACGCAGGCACGGGAATAGCATCGGAATACGACCGCCATGTTTACGCAGCATTGCAAGCAGAAGTTGCAAGCAACACACGCTATCTGCCAAAGTCAACGGCCTGGTGAAATGGCCCGTTCGTTCACTAACCTTTCACCCAATTTGCCCAAAAAACCCGGCCAAGAACGAATGACATCCAATCTAATATACAACCAATGTTCGTTACTCACTTCACAAATTGACCGGTTGTATTAGAGCCGTGATTAGGAGAAATTAGTTAGTGAAATTTCTTCATATATACTTACTTGTCTTTAGATGACTGTACTTACTAATAAATTTGCAAAAAGATGTGTTTGTCTTCGTAGGTGTTCGGTAGATTTATAAAGATGACTTATGTAAGAACGAGGATCTTTTTTATTGCACAAATATTGGACTTAAGATTTGAGTAAATCTTGTGACTCAACTTATTAACTTTTAAACTAGAAATGCATCGAAAATAATAAATATTTATTATGTCAGTATAAATATGTTAGGAACAATAAAATCTAGCTAATCTATAAGATTTTGTACGGCATTTAGTTTGATGAATTTACTTTTCAAATGATTCACAGACAACGAAGGTTTTCATTTTAATAGTATAACTATAGCAAAAATGCTAAGATCAGGCCTGTTCTCACATAATTTAAATCAAATAATATATAAATATGTAGATGATGCAGCTAGCATTTGTTTTTTCCACGTACTTTTCTCCAAGCTCATTTCGTTACACACACATATATTTGATATTTGTTATGAATACATTTTGTTTATTAATGTACCGAAGAGCACTATCTACAGAAATACAGTTTTAGGATTACTTCTCTAGATAGAGCAATATTGTATATAGGGCTTTTGTATTTGATGAAATAAACATTATTATTATTATTATTATTTACTAATAGCACTTTATTTCAACATTAAAATTGTATATAGGTACTAAACACCTCCAAATTGTTAGTAGTAATTTGGTCGAAATTTTAAGGACTTTTAAAGGTAAGATATTACTCTCTGGTGCTAAACTAAGGTGTCCTCCACTGATCCCAATAGCTTATTTCAGGGTATCAATTTACTTATCTCTTTTTTTAAATTAATACCCAGTATCTTGGTATAGGCAATCAAATACATACATGAGGGTATAAATTTAAAAGTGAAGCGTATCGCGTGTCTACGGTTAAGCGCCAAATTTTATAGATCACGTACGGGCACGCCGTGCACACAATATACAACAATAAAAAGGTGTTTTATCGTAACGGCAAATCTCATCTCACACAGCATTTTAATTCAGGCATAAAAAATAACTGTCCATCCGAAAAATACCCACGAATTATGAAGGTAGGTCAGAGAACGGTACTAATGATGAACTCAAACGGTGAGTGGGACGACGACCGCTCATTTTGGCATCGTTAGGTGTTACTACGGGATTTTGACAAGACACCATTTTATATTAATTTATTATATACTAGCTTTTACCCGCGGCTTCGCTCACGTTTAATTCATTAAATAAGTTCAGAGATCATACTAACTATAGTCAGTTGTAAACTATTATTGCTGCTATTTCGCAATATATTATATATTTGAGAAAGAAGAAATAATCCACTTTTTGCTTTTCAGTTTTTATTGGGACTGCTTGACATTGACAGTCGTATTTTTTATAAAACTTAATATAATTTATAAAAATCAAAAGGAGGTTGCGATCGCCAACTATAGTAAAAAATAATAATAATGTTTTTAATAAAAAGTATGTGTACAAAGTTTCATGATGATCGGTTAAGTAGTTGTTGCGTGAAAATGTAACAAACAAACTCACATTCACACTTATAATATTAGTAGGGATATTATTGTTTAATTCATTTTCTTAGAAAATGACCGCTGTTTTAATTAGTCCAATTATTATTAAAAATTTAATAAAAAATATAATAACTAGAGTTTTATTATAAAAAAAATGCAAACAATTTATCTATACTTAATATATATAAATATAATAATAATCTATCAAATACAAAAGCCCTATATACAATATTGTTCTGTCTACAGAACTAGTCGTAGAACTATATTTCTGTAGATAGTGCTCTTCCTTACATTAATACCAAAATGTATTTATAAAAAAGGTAACAAATGTGTGTGTGTGTGTGTGTGTGTGTGTGTGCGTGTGATAAAGATAATGAATTGAGTTTATTATGTACTTGAAGATGTTCAATTGTGACTTCGTGTTGAATATTATAATTAGATCTTTAACTTTGGTTATACATAAGGAATACCAGTCATTATTTATAACGAAAAAAAATATTTTATAAGTAACCCCAATTTTTTATAATAGCATCCTTGCAGTGGACAGCTTTGGACAGTTGGAACTAGCAAGAATGTACTCGAAACAATAAGCTGATGCGTGTGACCAAAAAGTTAAGCAAAAAAAAAGTATCTGCGATTTGAAGTACCAGGAGAAAAGAAATTGGTGAAAGGTATACTTAACAATGGCAAGCGGCACCCACACAAATGTAAGTGATAGTTTTTGGTTAGAGCAAAACTTTTTAGAGAATTCGTGTGGGTGTGAACGTACACAAGCATGCAAGTTATTTGTGTGCGTCTACATTTGTTTAGCATTGAATCTGATTCCAACGTGATGTATATTTTAAATCTCTAGGGTCTCTAGAATAATTTTGTTTTTGGCGAAAAACGTTCACTACATTATTGAAACTATTTTTAACTTGACTGAGACTTGACTGGTTTTGTGAGATGAGCTAATGATTCATAAATATTGGCTAAATTACTTTGACACTCAAAACAAAAGATAGCGTAAATAACACAATAATTTAATTAATTAATTTAAAATTTACTGTGACGTTTTTTTTCACCTCTCGATTGTAGTCTTTTTAATTAGTTAAACCATGTTCGCAAATATAAATATGATCGTAATTGGATCGGTATAGTAAAGTGACAGGTTGCTCGTGTGTACCCAATGTTAGTTCAGTGTAAATATGCGTGTCTGTATATGCATTTGCTCATAGATGCACTTTTTACATACATACATAATACGTTAGTTTTGTATCCGGATGGCATGGTAAGATACCAATTCAAATATAGGTTAGTTGTACACTGAAAGCTAAGAGATATATACTTTTAAAATTTACTTATGTACAATATAGCTTCTACTCTGTGGTGTAACTTTCCATATGTACATGCTCTTTTGTTTAAGTATACTTTTTAAGTGTATTTTCTTTATTATAGTCTAATAATAAATATATAAAATATTTATAGCATCGCATCTATCTTCCAATGAACGATTGCCTTTATAGTGGTGTAGACAATGAGAATAACTAATTAGAATATCCCCTGATCTATAAAAAAATAACCTAGCTAACTATAGCAGCGGAATAAAACGAAGCAACTAGGCAAATGAGTGTCTCTACCTTATAATTAATTAGAAGTCGACCCGCGACGTTGTATGCGAAAATTACAATTATATTGATGTCTAATGAAATTATAATGATAGTAGATTTTAGGTTATATAAACAAACAAAAACTAAATGAAAACAAATGAAAAATATAACAAATTGAGATCGTCGCTAACATGTTTTTATTAGCTATATATACATAGAGTTTCGAAAATAAATAAATAAATAATAGTATACATTAATTTAGACAAACAAAGACACACATAATCATCATAAATCAATTCCCAAGCCCAAAATGTCCGATTAAAAATTCTATTCGCGACAGAAACACAATAAAAACACCGTACGTACGTCGTACACCGAGTTCCTGGAGATTGTTATAAAAACGAATATGTAGGTCAAATGTGCGAACCGATAAAAATAAATATTTGCGTATACCGACCACATCCTGTATAATATTATAGAATACCTATAAGTTCGTATAAAAAACTTTAAATACAGGATGTCCGAGTTTTTTCTGAAAATCATTTTGTGACTAATGCCTTAACTAATGTTTATTATAGTATACAAAACACATCGATTATTTTTATATTGTAACGATTAATGGGCAATGTAAAAATGAGTTGAAAATAAATAAATAAATAATTCTTTATTGCACACATAAATTAATACAATTGCGAGCTTAATGCCATTTGACATTCATTACCAGCTAATTATTAGTAGAGTAATGCGGTGAATGAGGCATGTGAGGATACATACACATACATATAATACCAAAATATACTTATATAAAATATACTAGATAATTGGTGCATCATTATTCTGCGTGTCAAGATAGTGCTTGAAGAGTTTGAGCTTGAAAAAGTTCAATGTTAAGTTCAAATTACAATTCTTATTGTAATTGTAATAATAATAAATATTTATATAAACATATGTATATCTATTTTTATATCATAGGAAAGTAACAACTACGATGGATGTAAAACTCTCGAAATGTTATATCAAATTTGATTTAAAAAAATTCCTAAACTTTAAGCATTACTCCAAGTAAGTATTTGATTCTAGTATGACTTGCCCCTGTCCTGAAACCCATAGCAGGGTGTATACTAGTTTAGGATCACATACTTATACATACACACACATATATTTATTATTTTCACTGAAAATTTGTAGCTTTACTGAAATTAATTTAAAAAAATCATTTCTATATATTTGTATATATATTAATCACGAATAGCCGGAGGTTGGGGTGGTTTGACACAGTGCTGCAGTGGTTTCAAGTTCGTTGCCCGGCAACGGTATCTTATGTAGGTCACAAGGCTTCGCTAATATCTTACGGTCCGTTATGTTTGATCACATTGGTTGAGATTATCAAGAAGTGGGAGTTGCGGGTTCAAGAATGGGGTTACGTAACTGTACGAATAATAATGGTGAATAATAATATGGGCAGTTCATTGCTGTATTTGATTTTATTTATTGATTACTTTTGTTTTATATACAGCATGTGACCGCACATCGGTTGATATTAACAAAAGTGCGGCCCAAGAGTCATCCCATTCTTACATTTCATTGATACAAAAGGAAGCACATAGTTATTAACTTGGACTTTCGTCTCTTTTAACCGACATAGCTGACCTGTTATTTCCGGAGAGTCGACTGGTCTATGCTATGTAAATCTATAACTTAATAAAGAGAGTCAGACTTATGGTAGTTTTATCCCAGTTTACCGTCCCATAGTATGTAGTACCATCACAACACACGTTACGTTTATTAATATTGGCGGGGCAACTGATTGCCAGAAATCCAGCACTAATCCCGACAGCTGTGAAAAGACAATTGCTGCCTGAAGATACTTTTCTATAGTACACATATCTTTGCTAATGGATCGCACTCTAGCTTTACATAGTGTGGTCCCATACCAGGCTTGTATTAAAAAAAAACAATATGATAAAACAACTTTTATATATCTACCCAGTTTTTGCAACGTCTATACTAAGTCAACTCAAGCTCAATCAATTAATTTTAAACTTGTTAAACAGTTAACTGCTGTTCCTGTAGTACGCCATATCAGGCCAATGTGTACTGTTAAGTAACTGAAGACAGAAAACTGAAGGTATGTGGGTCAACCGTTAGTGATAGCAACGCCTCTTCAACTCTGCTCGCCTGTTCCTTAACGATAACTAATTGTGGAGAGGGATTATTATTAATTAATTATACTAAATATTAAATAAGTTTTCAACAATTCACTCCTCACATTGTAAATGGAAGACAGAACAAACAAAAAATATGGTTAGAAACATAAGTCTTAAAGTAATGTCAGTAGTATCACATATTTTACATAATGTATATGGCATGCAAATAATTCATACAATTACATTTTACTATAATAAAAATGTCAACCTTAAATGCTAAATAATGTCAAATTAAATTTAAACTTACAAAATGTCATTCATAAATTCACCAATTGAATAGTAGGACTTGTTCATTAAAAATACGTTGAGATTCTTTTTAAATATGTTTAAATTATCAATGTCTCTTACAACCCTAGGTAAATGGTTGAACATCTGCAGGCCCATACCAAGTACACTCTTAAAGAGTTATGCTTTTGTTTTTTTATTAAAAAAATAAATAATTTAATTCCATATGATGTAGCCATCGTATCGTATAGCCTCAATGGCGAATACAGCTTCAATTATAGCCTCTACTGCAAGGTTCCTACTCAGCATCCTATTGCGGTGTCTCTAACCGCTTACTCATACAAAACGTCATTGATTAAGGAACCTAACCTAAATATGATGAAGTCACATACACTATTAGTATATTACAAGACTAGATTAATTGAAAAAAGTTATGGTATTTATCTACGAACTCACGTTATACTATATACCAGGGGTAGCCAAGCTCCTTGATAGTAGAAAATAGTAGCTGATATAGCTGTATAGTAGCTGTAGATGTAGCTGAATAGTCGTAGATAGTAGCTGGTAGAAAATGCCTTTAGGCATTAAGTTCGCCGATTTGAAAATTTGCAAATAAAGAATTTTGTTATTATTTTGTTATTATAGTACAAGTCATTTTTCAAAATTTAAAATTTTTCGCGAGCCTCAATTAAATACATATTTAAAAGGTATGCAATAAAGGTATTTAAAAGACATTGCACTTAGTCTGTCATATTTAGTGTCAGTTATTTAAAAGACATTTTGAAACACATACGGATTTTTAGCTCTTACCAATTAGATAGTATAATAGTTCTGCCTATCCCAATTAGAAAAATAGTTAAACTCATTGCTTATTAAACTGATGTCACTTGAATGAAAAGAAAAAACAAAAATATTTAAAAATAGAATAGTTTAGTGTCCTTAGTGAAGTGATAAATAAAATATTTGCACATTCGTGTGGTATTCAATGATTTTAGTAATCAACAATACTTGTAACGTAACGTTTGAAGTTTGGACAAATGAATCGATAATTATGGATAAACTCACACTACGAATAAAGTTATTAGTTTCCATAGGTCCAGTAGTCAGTCGCTACTATATTACAATTGACGTTTGACTTCTTTGATATTATACATATATGCAACACAATTTATAAAAAAATAACAGACAATTTCTTCATTAAAACCCATTTTACATTGAAGCATTTTATAACTAGATAGAATAATTATATATCATCGTTATTGTGACGCATCGATGTCGAGACGTCTGTAAATAGTTAATCTTAAATTTCATATAAATACAATAGTTTCGCCATGAACATTGCAACGTAGTCGATCCGGTCATTACGGTCCATGGTCACATGACGTCACGTTACGTCACGATCTGTTACGTCACACGTCTCGGTCACAATCGCAATCGGGTCAACGAACGACCGCGGAGTTTATTTTGGATGTTACGAATGGCAAGGGGAAAATTGCAATAAGTCCTTTTATATTCATTAATTTTGTTATGTTATATTTATTCGTAGTTTTGTTATAATAATATTGACTAAGGATAAAATTAAAAATATTAGTTTTAATTGATAACGGAAGGTCTTTATTTTAGTTTAATAATAATTAGAAATGATATCAAGTTCTATAAATTACAATTACTCGATAATAGTTGCAAAAAAAAAGAAAAATACGCAATTATTTTATAGCGAAAAAAGTTATAATAAAAAGCACATCAATCAGTCTCTCGCACAATTAAAAAGTCATAAATAACAATTCAATTTATAACATAAAGTTCTTTACACACATATGGTGTCATAGTACGTGAATATTTTTTTTACTGGCTAAATATTTTGACGGTCGTCGACCTCTTTTGTGGGAGGCTCGCCGAATAGTGGCCCTGACCAATCTGTGACCAAACGTCTCATTTTGCTGTGACGAAAATATGACGACATGTGACGAAATTTTATGATTAATAATCTTGGAAAATTACATCGCGTTGCTTGAAATAACTTTGAGATAGACAGAGTAGAACACACGTATTATTTAGTCGTCGATTATTTTTGGTTTTTATTATTCATTTTAGAATACTTGTTTTTTCTTTAATTACACTGGATTTAAAACTTCTTCTAACTAAATATAACTTTATCATTTAATTTTAGATATTTATAACTATTCCTATAATATGTATATATTTTTATTATAGTGCCTAATATATGTATTGGTATTATATTATAGAAAAAATAAGTATCTGTTTCGGATATATTGCAGGTAGTATAATTTTTAAATAATTCCATTGAAAATATAAATCAATAAAAAGGCGCAAAAACAATTATTAATGTTGATTCACAAAACAATAACTTGTCAATTATCATATTTGTCCCAATTTGTCGACCATCAAACCCAGCACTGAGTCAGATCATATTGACCCCCTGTGTTTACGTGTCGGTTATTAACCCTTTATTACTTGAAATATTCTTTAATTTGTTACTATTTTTAAATATAACTATTCTAGTTTTCCATTAAACGATAATTTAATTAATTAATCTACTAATTGCTCTACTGCCGGCATAATGAGTGATGTTTTCGCAGAAAACAAAATAATTGATTAGTTACTTATAATTAATTTTTAAATAAATAAAAAATAAAAATTCCATTAAATAAACTTTTTTATTATTATTTTTTTATATGACTCTATATGTCTTTAAATTTTATAATGACCCTTCATTACAAGGAATAAATTTTTAAATACAACACATAATTTTCACAAAACCTAAAAAAATTGTTCAATACGTTAACCAAATAAACAAACCTATGACCCTACCAAATGTTGACACACGAATGTCTCCTTAATACTTATGTTGCCCTTTTACTACGCTTATCCCTGCCTGCGTTCTGTTGCCCTGGTACCTAACCGTGTCCTACATTACTCCTAACTTATCTCTTTGCACTCTATGATCTCCTAGTCATATTTCCTTGTATGTATGTAGTGCTTGCTTACGTCACAGGGTGAATAAACTTCATATTTTTCATGTGATTTTGAAAGAGTCAATTTTATAATTAATTACCTGATTAATCTTAGAATATATGTATTATATATAGTATATAACTTTTAGTATTCTCCACATATTTCTTATTTAATTTTTAAAGTTGGTTTAGTTAGAAATAAATATCACAATTTTATTTTATTTATTTTTTTTGTATCATTTATTGATATATTGAAGCTCTACTTTTCTGAAAAAAGCTATAAAATCATACTTAGTAGTTAAAATTTGAATAAAAATCAGTTTAAATAGAAACCTAGAGATTTAACTCCTACTAATTCATGTTATCCTAGTACGCGCGTATTTCTTTTGCTCCTGGTACAAACCAAAACTGCATTGATCCAGATGGATTGATGATAGACTTTAATTACGAGGCATTTCGTCTGCGAACTGGCTGGTCAATGAACCTTGGGTGTAAAAAGTTCGCTGGCCTTGTTGATGTCGTTTATTGTCGCTGTTGCTGAGCAAAAAGCACGTGGTCATCCTGCTCTGGTATTCTGCATAATTTCATAATATTTTGTTATTCATATTTAGTTTAAAATTTTTGACTTTATGTTCTTATTATATACGCTAGTTGAGAATGGTATATATCAGCGGTTTTCAAACTTTTTTGGCGCAGAAAAAAGCCTTAATATAATTATAAAAAACTGATTTATATGTATTTATGAATAATCATATTGCAATGTAATATTACGTAATATTTAGTTGGAATATTTAGATGTAACCTTATCTTTGGTAGGTATTTTTTGCAGTATTTTATCCCTGGGGTTCCGCGGAACACACTTTGAGAATGGCTGGTATATATTAATGACCCTTTGTAATCGAAGTTTTACTAGGTCATCTTTTTTGACACTTCATAATATATCGCTGTCTTTAAAATAATCTTAGGCTCTGGTTAATTCCTAGCCAAGAATGTGCAAATAGGTATCTGTGAAATTGTTATTACCTAAGGCTGCACTGTTTTGTGCCAGATGCCTAGGCAACCTGAGTGGAAGTTTTTCTTATTATCACATGGGAATCGTGACAAACTAAATTATAGCTTAACTTTTAAGACCAGGCCATATATGTGCGTGATATTTGTCCAATGACTTTCGTCGGCAAAATCCACGCATCAACTCAGACCCGAGACAAATGGCAATTTTTAATTTCAGTTTTCATATTGTATTTATAATATAATGTGTTTTAATTAGAAATCAATCACAGGCTACTCTGGCTACGATAAGAAAAAACTTCCACACAAGTCTACAACTATTACTATAGAAGAGCATATAAACTATAAATACCTACATTATATATTAGTAGGTACCTTTTAAAAAAGAATGTGCGAAGTAATATATTAAACATGCTCCATACAATTTTCTACTAATTTCCTCAATTTCAACACAATTCACGCGAACTCAAGTCATACGATTCTATCGTACGATTAATTACATACGATACTTGATAAATTATTCTGTTTTATTCACTTATAATTGTAACAATTTTATAAGATAAGCGTGCAGATATATTTATAATAAAAATATCAAATGCACTTGAGCCCTTTAACCTATTACTTCCCAAGCGTCGAAAACATTGGATTTTTTTTGTATTAAGTTCATAATACGTTAGGAAAAAATAATATTATATGACAAAATAAATTAAAAAATTCTTTAAAGCTGAAATTGGCCTGTAATTTACCAGAAGAATAGTATAAAAATACGAATTTCATCAGAAACAATAAAAAATAAAACTCTTAATAGGTTTTAAAAAAAAAAAATAATGTCCTAAAAATAGGACAGTGGGAAGTAATGGGTTAATGGTTGACGGCAAACTAAGGAACTACCCTCAATATATTAGAAATTTTAGCTTTTTCAGTATTTGGTATAGGCTTGTAGTAAATACAATCGTATTAATATCAACCTAGTGCAACAATAATTTTAGATTACAATAATAATAAAAATTAATGCTTTATTATCTTAAGTAAAACACAAAAAAAACTCAAATCACAAATTCAAAAAACACTATAGCGATTATAGAATCAGGAATATGCATTCATAAACTTAATAATATGTATCTATATCTATACTATTATATAAAGAGGAAACATTTGATTGTTTGTTTGTATGTATTGAATAGGCTCCGAAACTACTGGACCGATTTGAAAAATTCTTTTACCATTAGAATCGTAAAAAATCCCTGATGAACATAGGCTATAGAATATTTTCAATTGGTTTTTTAAAGAAATATTACATTTTAAGTTCACACAATTCGATGTCTATGCCTAATTTTGGCGGTAAATGTGCTGTCAGTTTTTCGATTGTTTTTTAAGATATATTTCATTTTATTTTAAGTTCAGACAATTCGATGTCTATGCCTAATTTTGGCGGTCAAACGTGTTGTTTGTTTTTTGTTTTTTTTTTTTTAAAGAAATATTACGTTTTATTTTAAGTTCACATTGTAATTCATATCTAATTCAATGAATATAAAAGCGAAACTTCTCTCGCAATCCGCTTGACATACAAAGATGAAATTTGACAGGGAGACATTTTATAGTTAGTTGTCGTCTGCAAAGAACGGATTTTGCAAAGGAGTTATTAAGGAGTAAGGGCTCTCGCAGGTTTGTATATTTTTTTTGCTACAAACTAGAAATTTGACGGAGAGGCAGTTAGTAGATTTTGCAACAGGGGTGTGGAAGGCATTCTCATTCATCTGTTGACTGAAATATGAAACATCATTAAACTTCATAGTACTCTATATCTTCATTATTACGCAGACGTAGTCGCGGGCAACTGCTAGTATATTATATACTTACTTTAAGTAGTAACATACAATTTAATTCTGTGTTTAAAATATACGCCAGTCTGTCTAACAGAGGTCCTGGGTTCGATTTCCGATCTTTACATAGTATAAGTATAACAATAGTAAAAATGTCTTCTTCTTGTCCTGATACCTGAAGCACAGGATATCCCAGCTTGAGATCAGGGGGGGCTACTCAGGCATATCCGAAGTTTCGTGATACGGCCGTCACCTCTGTAGCTTACGTGAATTTTGACACATAAGCCCGTAAAAATTCCTGTCAAATATCCGTAAAATAAGCATTGTGTGGCCTATCCGTCGTGACGTCGCTGTCAAATCCGTAATTTCGTGAATGATTACATAAGTGTTCCTGAGTAGGAAACGTCCGTATTTTCGTCCGAAGTGCGCCTGAGTAGCCCCCAGGACTTATGTATAATAGAATATATCTACGTAGTTATTGTTAAGTATGTGTGTGGATCAATCGGTCAAGTGCACGGCATACTGAACGTTCATTATAATATGCAACATGCACTACTCAGCCCATATTCTTATGCAACTCGCTAACCTAATGCATGCACTTTATTATACTATTGCTATAATTGAATTATGTATAAAACTTATGAATAGGAAAGGCTTATCTTGCTGTCTCGCTCTTTCACAGTAGTAACTAATAAATGTAGTATAATGTATGTTTATTTATATATCTATTGTTTGTATATTAATTATATACCTTCCGCTGTTTTCTTCTGCACTACTCTCTATCTCAAAATTGGTTGCTTGGAAGAGATCGCTTCTTATATCTCTTCACACATATGATATTTCATACAAATCATGGTAAAGTAGTGTTTTGTTTAATTTGGAGATACAATGTACGTACGACTCTTAAAATAAAACAATGTATGTGAAGTTAGCCCTCATTTCAATACACAGACACCTTTATATTTATACATATATATAGATGTAATATTCGACGCATCTCTAATTTGTAACTAATAAACCTATTGGATGATTGAGATGATTGTGTGCATGTTGGTGTGCTTATATGTATGTATTATATACTTAGGTATTAGGTTTATTTATATTAATTAGATTTTAAAGATACTTTATTTAAAGCTGAGCAAAAATTGTACCTACTAACATTATATTGTACAGTGGGCTTATCACGAATTTAGTCTGGCTTTCGAATCGAGCTGTCACAAGTAAAACGGATCCGTTAGCAATCGGGATCATGAACTTTTACTAACGACTAACGATCACCAGCAATCTATCAAATAAACGAAAGATCGAGACGTTCGAAAATTAACAAAAAGTATCTAAAATATTGTAGTTCCAAATTCGCACGCGGTGGCGCTGCTCAAATTTCCATACAAATTGCTTGAAGCGAACTCGGTTCGAAAGCCAGACTAAAATTCGTGATAAGCCCACAGGTTATGATTGGCGAGTTTCCGAAATCTTGTAGATACTGACTACGTGCAAAAGCATATGGCTTAATGGGCCTACTTATGCGAATTAAAGATTTAAAATTAGAATTATATAAATCCTTGTAAAATATTAAAATGCAAGTCATAATCTAGCATTCTGTTGAAGACCTAGGTAATCTTAACGCGTGTCACGATCAGCTCAGTAAAAGTACTTTCGTTCGGGGCCGTATTGCGTTGATTCTAACATTATGTGTTTAATTTAAATATCTAATATTATTGACTAATTTTATTTCATATTTGCATCTTTTTATTTTGTTAATTAACTTGTATCATGGCAACAGGTGACCGAATTTTTAGTATGTTATGTAGACGCCTCAATTTTGATTCTGTTAAAGCAGATGCTAAAACTCTCCACTACGACTATGAAGTTGGAAAGCTTTGGAAATATAGAATTATATTAATTAAAATAAGCAGCAAGAAAAGCGGCTTAAAATATTTTTAATAAATTGATTAATATTCGTGAATAACTTTGGATAATAAAGGAGGTTTAAGATTACTCAAAAAGAATTACATAAATTCACTTAATTGAGATACTTATATAAAATTTATAATAAACATAACGTACATAGACTATATCGTATTATACTAGAATATTTACAACACCATCACAAGGCACTCAGACCCATTATATGTTTCTTCAATTCATATTTAAATTTGGAAATATTTTTATTATTAGTTATAATAATAATAATCGACAATAATTATAATAATAAAATAAAAATATCTTTAAAAACTAAACCGAATTCAAAGCAAATATTATGTCATTGTTTAGTTATGTATTTATATATTTCAATAAATATATTATACCTAGGTATGTATGTTAATAAAGTTAACAAGACGCTTAAATGGCTGAATAAATTATTCCACCTTTCTTTCTACAATTAGCAATTCTCAATGGCATGCGAGTAGTTGGCACAGCTCCTCTGATGACTCGCCTTAGTCCACTGCACCATTGACCCCTACACAATTGTACGGTGACCATTGTTTTAGACGAAACAATCTCTACAGTTGCCAGTGACAAATAGATGGTTTTTAGTTAATAAAAAATTTGGGTTAATATGTCTTTTTCTCAAAATACAAAACTCAGTATTTGCCAAATAATAATGATGTGTTAATTTTCTCAGCAGAAACAAGAGGTAAAACAATTGAAAAGTTGTTATTGCTGTATGAACTTACAATGTTAGCAATAGTCTAGACTTTAAACGCTTATATTAAAAACGCCTTTAAGCGAAATATAGATATGAAAAAAGTATCGTCTGTATAAGAATAAATATTTTAGTTAACCTTGTATCTCGATATATAATTTTTAAAATATGTCTTCGTATATTCAGTGATAAAAAATAATACTTTTCAAGTGTACCAGACCAGGAATAATTGAATTTGAATTAAATTAATTGATTACATTCGAATTCTTTTGTTTGTCTACTTATTGTAATATTTACGCATTACTTTAAAGAAGAATATATCAATGCTCATAAAATATTTTTCATATTGTATACGTATGGTGTTTTTTTTTTTAAATTATATAATTACAAAAATAATGAAGATAATTTTTATATTGTTTAAAAAATCATATTATTGGCTTTAATTTTAAGAATATTAAAAACAAAAGGCAATAAAATAATTAGTAAATAATTGCTTTTGAACAAATAAAAATAATATTACCTCTCTGTACATTTTACGCCTTAGTTCAAAATTTTCTTTGTTTTTCATCGGATCGAGGTTAAAAGGTGTTTTGGCGGGAAATAATGTTTTTCCTCTTTTCGATCGATATGTTTTAGGGTTAAAGACCCAGTTTAAGGTTATTGTATTTATACCGCCATGAGTTATCCTTTTTTTCTTTAAAATTATTCATGCACATAATTTTGCTGAAAATATAAACGATTTTCTTAAACTCTTTGTTTTTGGTTTGACGTCAAATTCAAAATAGATTGATTTCAGCATTTAAATACTGTATTTCTTCAAGATTTGCAATAAGCTATTACAGAAATAGTATAATAATAGAAGAAATTATTCGATAATTGGTAACGCAAAATATTTTCAATATTTATTCAATTGTTTTTCATTAGGGCGAATAAATCGAATATTTTATAATAAAATGTGTGATACAAGTTTTATAAGTGCCATCTACCGGCCACTAGCGGCAATTTTAAAATCACATGAGAAAAGTTGATTAAAAATAGTTAAATAATAAATCAAATGTAGTTTCAATGAATTTCACAATAACAGTCTAAATAATTTCCTAATCATAGTTACACTAGTTGTTAGTTAGTCTCAGTGCATGCAGAGGAAAGTGCATTGCATTGAAAATGACTCCCGGACGTGCATGTTTTCCTGATCACCGATTGGTCGATTCTGTCATCGAATATCCAACTCTATCGGAACTGGCAATCGTGGAAACCGTGAGTGAAATCTATTACGTAATTACGCGCTAAAATGTCGTAACTACATGTAATTATTGTTTCCAACATTGATTTGTATTCTTCAAAGAATTAGTTACAATTTCGCGTGGCAGTGAAAAATTATTAATCATTGTACTGTTTATAAAATATATTATTTTGAAACAATTGTTTATAATATACAAGCCTATCGATGTAAAACAACGCTCAAAATTAATGTACAGACTCGAGTTAAATAAGATAAAGAAAACCAATGTTTTTAATTGTTTAACACTATTGTTTTAATTATATGTGAAGCTTTTTACGTTATAATGTATAGTTATCAATAAACTACGTAACTGTTCTACGTGTACTTTGGTATTTAAGTCTATATTAAACAAAAATAATACACACACTCGTTTAACTATAGACCTCAATACATGAACAGTTGTAAGTACCTAAACAGCGTACTTCTTGCTAGAGATGACGCCCTGGTACTTCTAAACACGCAGGCGTCGCACTATAAATAGAAAAGTAGGACAGGATGTAGGGCCTAGGTTCTAACTCGGACTGGCGTGTGAGCCATTGTCAAGGACGAAATGCATTCCTAACACGTGTACATTCTTTCATTACATTCTGCACTTAATTAATCTTTTTAAAATAAGACATTTAATGGAAAAAATATACATTTCTTAATTAATTAATTAATAATAATAATAATTTAGTCACTTTATGAAGTTAAATATCGCATTTATTATGATTACTTTGATACGACGTTAATTGGTTAAAAATAAACAAAACTAATTTGGATGTTTCGTATAAAGCTTTTTAACTTCAATAATATTAAGACATCAATATAAATTAATTAACATATAACTGCATATAAACCGAGTATTAATCGCTTTTTACCCGTTATTCGTTACCTAGAAAAAGTGTTATTTTCACATGAATTCGAATATTAGTGTTAATTTACACTAATAATACCCAAAAATATCTAGTAAAATCTAGTTTTGTAAAACAAAAAAGAACAGTTCCTTATCTAATTTCACAATCTATTATACGCACAGTGCTTCTCTATTGCGGAATTCTTGGACAAACATTTTCGAATACCACCCAAATATCTTAAGTATTATAAGATTAAAGTCGCACAAAGCCGCTTATTAAAAGTGGGATTGTCACAAAACTTTTTGTTGCCTTACATCATTGGTGGCGCAAATTTGGGAGCAAAGATAAGCATAATAGAAATTACGTTTAAAAGGCGATTGTTTACTTTGGGTGGCGAACATGTAGATGCTTGTCATTGTTAATGTTTATTTAAGTGATTAGAAATTGAATTATTTAGTCTTTTTGGGTCTATTTATGTAAAGGTACGGCCACTTCAAAATAATTTTACGAGTAACCACACATTTTTTATTATAAATTAATCAGATAACATAGGTATACAATTACTGTTTCATTGATTAATAATTATAATAATCAAAATAAACTCGATAGTAGACCTCATACTATTCAAATAATTATTGTGGATTGTGATGATTATAATGAATACACACAACACGCCGACTGTTAGGGCAAATACTCTGAACTGCCGATTTGGGAGTCTTATTATGAGAAAAATTACGCAATTTTCGTATTGATATATCGATTTTGTAAACTTTTGAAATTGACTAGGTAGTGTTGCTCACAGATTATAATAGATATACAAAAAAAATATTGTGGCTCTAAACCAGTATTCTGCATTATATAACATCCAAACTTGAAGCAAATATTTATGCTAAGGATATCGTTAATAATAGGTAAATACATAGTTAAAGCAATAATATTGAACTTTTTACATTAATGCTGTTTGTACTTGATTGATTACTCAATTTTCAGTACTCCAATGCTATTTTTATTTACCGAAACTAAACTAAACCTTAAAATGATATATAGGCAATCAATCATTATAAATTATTAACAACATAAAAGGGTTTCTTTGCATGACTTCATTGAAAATGGACACATAATAACGTTAAAGGTATTGTGCATGTCTTTAGAAATCTCTTAATAATACAATTTTTACATAAGCGCCGCTTCCTCAACCTCGAGTTAAAGCTAATCTCCAAGGAATTAGAACCCTTGAGGACTTCATTCAATAAACATATTTCATATATTTTGTCCAGTAATTTCCTTCAATGGCCCCATTGTGTTTGGGCAATGGGCAGGAAGTTATGACGTCGGTTAGTTGCAATTGTGTAGTTTTAATCGAGGGATAGCTGCTAAATGGAATAAAATAAAATAGGTAATGGATTTTTACTCATGTATTACGTATGATAAATATACTGAGTTAAATAAACTAGAGAAGAACCAGGAACAACATTAAAAAGTTTATGTTCCTCAACGGGCTAAAGCAGTTTAGTAAGTCATTAGTGTTTTACGTGATACGATGCTTTTAAATTAAGTAGAATTTATTTGAATTCTTTTGTTTACACACTAACCAATAAGAAGAGAAAATTACGCATATTTGTGATAGTTAAATCTAAGAATACCGGCCTCGAACTCAAAAGGTCGTCGTCACAGATTTTCGCATAAACCAAATGAGTCAGAATTCTTAAGATACAATACGTCGATGCTAATTTGTATCTTTATCATGCAAATTACCCAAACGTACTTTTACCGCTTTGCCGAAAATGCAAAGTGTGTCAGTTAAACAAAAAAGAATTGTTGTGTATGTTTAAAGTTTTAATATACATTTGTATGTAATTAGCGGTCAGAACTCGCGACCATATCGGGGCCTGGCTTGTTTAGTTGTTATTCAAAAAGTTAACCTAAATAACTATTTTCGTTTATTTTGATTAATTTTGACTGGCTGCAAAGCTATCGAAATATCGCATAAAGTGATTACCGCCATGAATAATGTTTATTATTTTAAAAAGCGTAGGTATAGGTCTCTATACAGCAAAATTGTAATAACAATTTCCACTCAAAACGAAAGATTATAGAGAAATCAAATTGATCTCCGGGAAACCGCAATTTTCTAACTCGAAGTACGGAAGAGAAAGTATCCCGGAAGTGTGCAGTGGGAACGTATATTCCGGTTTATGATTACTACATTATAGAATTTAATTGACATTTCTTATAGATTTCATTTATAATTTTTCAATGTGATTTAGTAAATCCCGAAAGTTGATTTCCAGATTATATACCTATATCGTAGGAAATATTTAGAATAATAATGACTGACACCTTTATTTAAATTTAGAACATCGGTGTCATTTGTTTTTAACCATGGCTAAGATAAATAGATTTTTGTGCAAAAATAACAACCACAAATGTGAATTAGTCCTTCGTTACTAGTTGTGATAGAAACATTTTATCTCAAAACAAAACATCGCTTGATTCTTTTGTTTGTAATGTATAATTTTATTTTTGTTCTACAAATTCAAATAAAGTAAGCTTGTTTTTTAAATTAGTTAAATTATATTCACGAATAACGTCTGATGTCGGACGATATAACATGTCGCTCCCTTTTTTGCGTTTGGGAATAAGTTTTATTTAAAGCTAACAAATACTATAATATTATATTTAAAATGTATGTATCGTTATTTATTACAATTTATTTCATAGCTATCGACCATAATAGTTTTTACGCAATAAAATTAATGCGACAAAAAGAACGTAAAAAAAGAACGTGGAGTAAATTACTTCATAATTTAAAAACCGAATGAATACTTTATAATCAATTCATTAATTTAAAAGGTTTTTTTCCATGAGATTTTAAGTGTGTAGACGATCGCAGTTGATTGTCAATTGTTACATGTTATACGTTCTGTCGCTTTTTCAGCTATTTCAACGTTCTAATCAACAAATAAACGGTTAAATATCATTTTTAATTGTTTTTATACAGCCGAAATTCATGTCAAATAATGCTATGCCATAAATAAGTAATAGTTTTAAAACGGGCACGTGCAATGTAACATGTGAATGTGGTCATTATAAACACATGCTCGACGACACTTCATACAAAAACCCATACAAATAATATAATCCATACTAAATTATGTCCAATCTCACCTTGGACTTGATGCGGTCAATTCTTGTCAACATTATATGGAAATCGCTTTTTTAATATATAGAAATATCTGTCCTATTTTATTTTACTTAGCATTATACAAAAGGACTGTTAAAAGGTTTATCCCTAGTCTATCGTCCCAAACTCGGTGAATTCTTTATGTATATACGCATAAAGTGTGAATAAAGTATTATTATTATTATTATTAAGCGGTGCCACCCTTTCAAGTGAAGCACCTGTAAAATCAAGCTACATTTCCTATATCAGAGCAGTCTCACGCCGGTATAGTGAGGGCGACTGTCGCTGTGTTTCTAAAATTAAAAAAAATAGGTATACCTATATTTTGCAATAAAAATAATCCATCTCCACATTCGCTCCCGTTAAGAAGTATTATTATTAATTAGGTATAGTTTTTGCGGCTTTATTTTTGTTTAGCGTGTAAAAACGTCTTCATCATAGTAACTCCAATCTTTAATTTCAGTTCAATCAGTCGAAAATCTAATAAGATTTATACAAACTTTCATCCCCTATTTTATCCCCTTGGGGGCAGAATTGATCAAAATCCTTTCTTGCCAAATGCCAAACCTGCATGCCAAATTTCAGCCCGATCCGTCCAGTGGTTTGGGCTGTGCGTTGATAGATCACTAAGTCAGTCAGTCACCTTTGAGTTTTATATATATAGATAAAAATAATCCATCTCCACATTAATGATACGTTGAAGGATCTCTGCACGCGGTCGATTGATTCATATTGGCTATCTATCTTGTATGCAATTTTTTTTTTCATATGTTTTTTTTTTTCTAAGTACTTATCGACTTATCCGGTGGTCAGAAAGGTGAATGTCGCGGGCTTGTCCGATATTCTACAGCATCCGTATTTTTGCTTGTTTCGTTATAGTGATGTGCATTGTAAAATAGGTGTCGATGTAATTAAAGCTTTCAAAGCAAATTATCGATATTAAAAAGATCGAGTTTGCGGTCAATTGTTAATTATTACTTTTTGCTAATAATTTTTCACATATGGGATACAGTTTAAAAACATATATATCAGAGAACAGTATCTTTCACTCACTTTGAATATATTTTCTTGTAATTTATTACTAAAAAATTATGTATTTAATTGTTCATGGTTTGTAGAAATTCTAGTTATAATGTTATGATGCGAATTTAAATTAATTGATTCACTATTTAAATTTTTTTGTAACACTTTAACTAAACTGCCTGTGAAATAAATACAAATAATATGATATACATACAAGCACGTAATAATTATTATAAATCTATATCTTAACTCAGGAATTGTCGATGAAAAAAGCAAATTGCAATTTAACATGCCATCCGTAGCAAACATCGATAACATGCTCACAACACTAAATTGTGTTAATATTTTTAACTATCAAAAAAATATGTCCACAGCAACTGGAGAGCTGTTGAGAATGGGCTGAAGGGCTTTAATCCCGTGTTTTTTTCACTAACAAAGAGAACACGCTCGCTTGACCATATTGTTAAAATTATGAGTGATGGGAGTGAATATTGATTGGTGATACAGTGTGTAGGTTTTTGTTCGTATTCTTGATACCACGGAGAAGTGGACGCTTTTTCTATATCTGTTTGATAATGTTTATCACCCTGTATTTCTTCTCATGCGGTCATTCAAATTTGGGAATCATGATGTATTTTGTGCAGAAAGCTTGTAACCTACTGTGCGCCTCTGAGATAAGATACAATATGCCTATTAATATACAGGCTGTTCTTTTATTAAATTATCAGAATTTTGTGTTTGTAGTAATATCTTATTACATACTAGCTTTTACCCGCAGCTTCGCTCGCATTTAAGTCATTAATAAGTATCAGAAATCATTTCAATAGAAATGAATCAATATGATTCCAAGCAGCTGAAACTATAGTCAGTTGGAAACTATAGTAAAAAATAATGTTTTTAAAAATAAAAAGTATCCTATGTTACTTCTAGTACCTCCACAAATATGTATGTGTACAAAGTTTCATGATGATCGGTTAAGTAGCTGTTGCGTGAAAACGTAACAAACAAACTCACATTCACATTATAAATATATAATAACTAAAGACGTTAGTAATAATTAAATTATTTGTTTTAAAGTTATGCTATAAATTGCGGTTTTATTGCTAAAATGCGATCTTTTCCAGACAACCAATTTTAAATAGAGAAAACAGTGCGTTCATTTGTTTACACTTTTAAACTGTTATGTATAAACATGTAGTACTTAAGTCTACGACTACGGCGTAGCAAAGGCTCTATCGTGATTAGTATCTCAATTTATTATTTGTATATAAGTATTTTATTGATCTCATAGTTCTTTATCGTAAGGCTCAACATACACAACATATATAGTAAATAAACTCGATACAAATATTTCTTTTTAGTGATTTTTGTGGTACTCCACAAACATGATTTAAATAATTAAAACCTATCAATTTAATTAAACTAAATTTTGATTAATTTAATCTGCCGTTTCGAAAACTTTGCCGTTTTTTTTAAATTCTTAAATTAATAAATTAGTTGAACATATATACATATTTAAATATTTATTTTTATTAAGAATCAAAGTAGACATAGCGAACATATTTAGTTCAAATGTTATGCATGTTGTATGTTTATAGCTAACCAAAACGTGCTGTAGATATAAGCGGTCATTCATGTTTCTCTTAATTTTTTTGCACCTTTAGAAAGGACAGCCGGCACAGTACTAACAAAGACTTTGCCTTTTGGACAGTGTGGTCTAGCATTCAACACAAAAAAGTATAATACAAATTGTACCTCACACACAATGTGTTAAAACCAAACTCACTTATATTAATGGTTCTTAAATATAGTTCTACAATAATAATATCACAATATTTGTATTTGGTAATAAATTATTGATTTTTGCTTCTGATTTATGATTAACTTTTGAATGTAAAGAGGTTATGATTAATTATGTTTCTTAAATGGAGAGATGACGAAACGATATTGACATTTGTGATAATACGTGAAAAGCTCTCAAAGAGCTGGGAATTATAGAAAGGAAGGAATTCAAATGAAACTTATTTATTTAGTACTAAATTAATTCTAATATCGATTAATTTTAACCAATTTTTAAAAAAATCATTATATTATACACTAAGCAAGCTCTTATATGAAGGTAATGAGAAACCAAAGTCACATTAAAAAATTTAAACACGTAGTTTCATAATTTATTGAATCATCGATTATTCGCAAACATGAATTAACTTAGATTACCGCGTTCATTTTGATTAATTCAATGTGCCGTTTACTGTTTTATTAAATGAGTATATTATGATAAAGTAATTCTAATATTCATTATCTTGTTTATATATAAAATTATATATTTTTATCTTTGTGTCTGATTTTATTGATTCGTTTATTTTTGTAGTCCTTATAATGTTTGATTATCACTGTTCTTATTAATTAAATTCATCTTCTGGTCTTCTTTATATAATATTATTATGACTACATACGTTTAATGCAGCCTTATTTTGTGTAATCATCAGTTTATATTATTCCTGTAAATAAAATATGTATTAATTAATATATGCTCACAAGAAAACGACTGTTGTAATAATAATTTTTCTTTTACATACCAATTGGGTATATTATCCGTATTTATGTTTGAATGGATGAGACAGGCAGGCAGACGCTTATGTTACGTTGTTTAGTGATTTTCAAGTGGAGACGGTTTTTGTAGATATACAAATATTGTGTGTGAGGTACAATTTGTAAATTTTTTTTACAGTCGGATAAAGTTAATCAAAATAAACAAGAGAGTAAGTAAGCCGCATATAGTCTTCTAAAGTACCTAATCATTACTTTTTTAACAAAATTCTAGTCCCTCTATAAAAAAAGTAAATTTAAATTTTAAATCTCGCCGTCCGAAAAAAGACTGAACTGAATGTAAACGCGACTGTTTAAAATTACTAAATTGAAATTCGGTTGTTCTTTATTCGACATATATAAATAAGTAACAAACTTATATCTATCTTACGTCAAGACCGGAAAGTCGTCACTGTATTAGAATTATTAAAATCACATGAAAACCAATTTAAACATAGGTTACATTTATTTTTAACAACTCGTGCGGTTCATATTATTTGCATTCATAGTATTAATTCTTTCAGATGCTTAATTCAAGTTAAGCAAGAATTGTACTAACATTATATAACATTATTAAATAACAATATGATTTATTTATTTCTGATTTAAAATTCAGTTTTTTTTTTTGATTGACGAGTTTCTTGTGGTCTTCTTCTCGTCATATGCCTTTCAGAAATCTCGTACATTTTGACTATGTTCAAGAGATTTTTTGATTTTTTAATTTATTTTATTTTAGTAACCATTTAAATATACATAACAAAAAATAAAAATATAATTCAATCATAAAATATTTGGATAAATATCACGGCGCGTTAATAAAGAAATTCAAATTATCCGTACCTCCTTTACAAATGATAAATAGTGCATCCAAGCTATCGTATTACAAAATCGACAGAAGCAGGTCACTAACAAATAAATCTTAATAATAAGTATTATGTAAAATTGTGAAATAAACAACAATCTCATATCTTACTCAGTTTCCATATGTCAACGAACGATGCTCCACTAATTACTTTCTTATATTATCTCCTTCCATTTCTAACGTTATCCCATGCGCTTGCGCCTGAGTTAATAGCCGATGTCAAGTCATTTCTTAATCATAAAGCAAAGCCTAGTCTTCAGGCTCTTAAGTTTTAAGTATTTTGTATATTCTTTTTATTTACTTTTAGCAATTGGGTCCCAATAGAGCGCTTTTACTCGTCAATACAAATACAAATATAAATGTAAGCATAAATGAAATAAATTTAATAATTATCAATTTGATTTAGCTGCTGTATACTGGCATTGTCCACTTACATATCAATGTCATAATAATCCCTTACTAATATAAATGCGAAAGTGAGTTTGTTTGTTACGTTTTCACGCAACAACTACTTAACGAATCATCATGAAACTTTGTACACATATTTTTGGAGGTTCTAGAAGTAACATATGATACTTTTTATTTAAAAAATAATTATTTTTTACTATAGTTGTTGGCGATCGCAACCTACTTTTGATTTTTGAAATGATCTCTGATACTTATTTAATGACTTAAATGTGAGCGAAGCCGCGGGTAAAAGCTAGTATATAATAAATCTACTATGATGTAGAAGAATAGCTGCTGTATAGGGGCATTGTCATCGTCATCCTATGGGTAAACATAACATGACATTGATTATGTCCAAGCTTTATTATCTATAAGATATTCATCTAACGTATATTTAATTAATTAATATTGTAATTTAATAATATTCGCTTTTATTTTGTTTTTATATATACAAATTTATGCTTCAATGAAAACATCACAGTTTTTCTTAAATTCAATAGATGACCCAGTTTTTTTTATAAAAAAAAAATAATAACAATATTCACTTATCCTTGAACTTTACTGGGATAATATAAAATTATGAAATTCAAATCTTCGTCTAGGTATTCTAATAGGTTGAGGAGGTCTTACCCTCTTACAGAATATAAATTAGACATTCCATTATACAATAAAATAACCAACATTGCTCATCATTTTTTATCTAGTTATTATACACATTTAATAATAATAATAATTAATAACAAATTGTTTATTGCAAAAAAATAATAATTTATTCACATAGGCGTGCTTAATGTCGTCGGCATTATTTACCAGCTAACCTTTGTCGGTGTGAGCGGTGATATTTGGTGTAATGAAAAGAAAATATACCCAATACATACATTACATAAAATAATAATATATACTTAAATACATGCATATTTATGAAGAATTAAATAAATAGTAGAATTAAGAGATATTTTGCTTTAAGGTAAAATGTTTGCCTCCAGTTCCAGATTCATAATTCATTTAGCACGTCCTCTCTAGTTAATAAACGTTGTACAGTAATACCCCGCTTTACGCGACTCCGTTATGCGTGATTTCACTATAACGCGAAATTCAAATTTCGCGCTCAATTGCCCCGCATTATGCGAAAGAGTGCGTATAAACATAATGTAGTCATCAACTTCTCTAAAGTCGCGGGAATTTCAGTTTTTTCCGGAACGTATCACTCGCGTAAAGCGGGGTATTAATGTAGACATATTTTTGAAGCTTGATTTTAAATCAGTGTACTAAGCAAAGAATTCATTAAAACTCAATTTACTTATGAACTTTTTTTCGCTAGCCCATTTATAAATCCGTGGTCAAGGCTAGACTACAAAGATTATAATTAGACTACAAGACGACTAGACTAGATGATAATTAATAAACCGAACTATTGTTTTTGAAATGTAGGTAGGTATATTGCATTTATTTAGTAGTAAAATTTAGTAGTATTTATAAGTAGTAAAATACCTTGAAAATTGAACGTCTATTTTCGTAGAAATGCATTTTGCCCGACAAACATGTTTTCAGCGCATCGTATAATTAGTTAGGGTGACTACACATACCCCGATAGGGACTATTTCGACTATTTCTTTTTTATCATTCTTATAATTTAGTATTTAAAACACGTATAAAACAAATATTAGTTAACAAAGCGTTTTACTCTCTGAATGAAGCTACAAATGAGTCTGTGAAAACTGCTTATATCTGATAGTTAATATTATTATAGAAGTGAACAAGGTGCTATTACAGTTGCTGGTTGTATTGTAAGTGCAATTGTATTTTGGCAAGTCCAAGTGTTCGAACAAGAACCTATGGATGATTTTTATTTATTTATTTAGACATACACAAACAAACAGTTAACAAACCATAACATGTAAGTAACAACTGCACAAGACTAGAGAAATAAAGCTAAATTTGTTAACCTAACAGTTGTGATAAACATTTAAAGAAAACTATATGCATTAATGATTAATTACGAATGCTAGTCTGCTGCTCGAACATAGAGTGTTGTAGGAAAGCCAAGTGCAAAATTGACTTGAGCTTTTTAGGCTTTAAATGGAATAAATCAAGATCCGTGACATTTTCATTTACATCGTTAAAACTACTGATGTTAAGAATATAAAGAAATCATGGCAATCAACATTTGTGCTAAGTTGTTCCTTAGTGTAAAACCCCTTAACTCATAGGAAAATCTGTCAATAACCGTTTAATGAATACAACACGTCAGTACATGAATTTGAAAATAAACCTGCATCTTACAGTATAATGCACAATAATAGAATAAATCGATTCCTATAAGAGTATTAATAATAAACCAATTGGAAATTAATATTTGTTTTACTAGAATACCAGCCCAGCAAAAGTCCCGGGTTTGATTCCCGGTTCAATTAAATGTTTATATATAGTGTTTATTTTGTTATTATTATTTTTCTTATCACTACATCCTGAATATAACCGCTCATACTAGCAAAGGTGTGATAGTACCTATTAAGTTTGGTTAAATTAAAAAATAATGATTTTATCATTATTGTTATATAAAATAATATGTGCTTATATAATGTGTGTTTTATATATATATACAAAGGTACTAGCTTTATTTACATTAATTGTACTAAATTATTAAAGATGCTGAAAATTAAGCAAAATATACCTGTACTAACATTGTATTTCCTTTTTGTCATATTCCTTTCCGAAATCATGGTGAATTCTGAGACCAACTGTATGTAATGTACTTGAATTATTAGATGGTCCTTCCAGTTTGGCGATCAACCTTATAGCTTGGAATATTTTGCTGCTCATGTGGAGCTACACGTGATGCCATACCAGCGTACATTCAACTTTGCCCTGCTCCCCTGGTGAAAACCACTGAAATCTAAATTTTAAACTCGGCTTTAACATAAACTATTCTCACTTGAGGTTATTTTTTGTGCAAAAAATCAAAACAAAATGGTAATGTTTCGTTCGTTCATAAGTTTTATTTTAAATTTGTCATTTATCAACTATTTTCGGTTGTTACATTACATCTATTAGTTATTTTGTCTACCTTATTTGGGATGTAGGCTGTGATATTAATCGTTAAATTTTGTTTATATTATTCCCGCATTAATTCCCTCAGTGTTTGTGATTTAGTAAAGTTTCAGCAATATTAAGGACTGAACACATATACATATAGGTATAGTGACATTTGTAGTGTATGAAAATGACAGGTGCATGTTTGTGTATGGCCGTAAACCATTTAAATATCAATGTGTTAATCGCAAAGAGTGCTTGTAGACTGCCCCCTATTTCCTAATAAATTAGCGAACCAATCTTCTTAATTGATATGATACGCACCAGGAGACCAGGAAGCTCGAAGCCATGTCCGATGTTACAATCAAGAACCGCATAAATCAAATAAAAATAGTTCTAAAGGTTAAAAGAATAGAATACAATTTACAATTAACATTTCATAGACTTTTACTTCCTTTTTCATAACCAATTTAAATTGCTTTAAAGCTCAATGCTCCCGGAATTATCTTTATGGAAATATAGACTCTATTATTAAGTATATTTTAATGTTAATTTTGTTTGAATAGAAATTGTTTTTTAAGTCATTATTGAGGTTGTAAGGTAGTATGCGCCCGCGCGGGTCGACGTCCGTCCTAGCCCCTCTGTCCCCCCTATCTACACGGGGGTTGAGAAGAGGGGCACCTGTCAGGTAATGAATGGGTTATTAACAATTTGTCATTAATTTTTGATGTCATGTGCGAATTTCGGAAACGGAAACATAATCTTTCTTTTAATTGATCGTTTGTGTTTGTATGTACTACATATTTATTTTAATTTATAATATCAACTAATTATTTTTATGTTATATTTTTATTATTAGATGTAATTATATATAAAATAATAGTGAGTCATCTTCATGGCAAAATATCGTCACATACCTTTTTATTTGTGACGAAAAGTAATGAAGACTATTTGGCACAAAACTTTAAGTACAACCGGTAATGACTGCTAAATTTGGTAATTAAACAGACATCCAGCAAGAATTCGTTTGAAAACCTGCTATAATGGAGACGTCTGGGGAAATAGTAAAGCGGAGATTTTGAAAGTGACTTCAACTGTCTACTGAATCCAAATCAGTTAAAACTTGTTTGTATTAGATACCATTTTATAGTATTTTTAAATACAACTAAACTTACACTAACAATCAAAAGCAGACCAACTATTCTATCAGTAGGTACATACGTCCAAATTATAACCAATCACGTTATAAAACAGTTTGCAAGCATCATAAAGCTTATCGAGGTTAATAAAATCCTAATAATTAATTTAAAAAAAACATATTGGTTTACGTTTAAATCGACGTTAATTTTATTTAATTTATTTTTTTATTAATTTTAGTAATTGTGCTCCGATAGAGCGCTTTACTCGTCAAAATAAATATAAATTTATTAATTTAATAATTATCAATTTGATTTAGCTGCTGTAAAGGGGCATTGTCATCCTATTATATGGGTAAATATAAACATAAACATGATATGGGTTATGTCCAAGCTTTACTCTCGCGATATCGCAAGTAATTTAAAACAACGTAAGTAATAATATTTATTAAGATTGAAACACAGAAAATTTAAAAATGAACTCAATTAAAAATACGAATGATCTATTCAATGAAAGCGATTGCTTTCAAAGCAATTTTCAAAAAAAAAGTACATACACAATACAAAAATACTGTGTAATAAATAAAATAAATATAAAAAACAAAAAAGAAAAAAAAAAGCATCATAAGTAGGTACTGAAAGACTAATGTACATAATAAAATTACTTTGGTACCGATGAGATGATTTTTATCAAATCGAAAGCGGTTTCCTAAAATAATGGTTTCGATTATAATTTTTATTTTCTCAACCTACGTCGTGGGTCGACTGCTTGTTTTATCAAATAACACCTATTAGTACCACATTAAGCTTTATTATTATGTAATAAAATAATAATTTAACGTCTATGTGACGTCTAGACAAAGTAGTTTAACATTCAAAAAACGTAGTCACCGAAATTTCTTGGGGTCAATAAACTCTGAAACGCCTTACGAGTCGTGAAAGCTATAAATATAAATAAACTATTCTAAATTATTATTTCTTCAAATTTAGTTTTATTACTTTTCTACGTTAAATAAAAAATATTTTTACAAAAAAACAATTGATTTTGCCTTAATATGCAAAAGTAGACTACGATATCCTTGTAGTAGGGTATCAGGACAATACATAACTACAATTCGCCTTAACATGAAGCAAGAGTTTAGTATAAACATCAAAGGCAATCACCTTCCCTATGCCTGTTTAAGGAAACAAATGACAATTGAAATAAACACCTCAGTCTACTCGTAATTAAGATGGCTGCAAAGGTATCGAAACATAAAAAATAAAGAAAATAAACGCAATAGTAAACTGTCTTTTAATTTAACTCCTAATAAAGAAGAGGACCATAAAAGCTAAAGGTATTGTACGTAAGGTAAAGTTGTTCGTGTAAGTAATATTAGTTAATCTGTATTCTGATTTCATTGAAGACCAGTTGCTTATCTCACATTAAAGGGGCATAATGCCTCGTGTTCATGTGCGCCTAGTACTTGCATGTGCTCGGAGGTTCATGTACACTAAAGTGTTTCCCTGAATTCTGACAATATCAGGATTCCAGAACAGGTTAGGTGGTCACAAATTATTAACAAGTATTCTTTCGTTATGTGTAAAATATTATCATTATAACATGGTTAATAAGTTGTAACGAAAAGATGTAAATTACTATACTAGTCTACATAAAAATTATCTATGAACAACAACCGCTATGCCTGCCTGAACCTCAGCATATCCAAAGAATCATGTATGTTAAAAATTACATAAGAATTTAAACTAAATATATAAGTTATAGTTGAATATTATTTCATCGTTGAAATATTAACTTAACAACATGTATTTTCTGTTGGTTTTCCTTCGTCATATTTCTTAAAGACAACACCTGATCTATCCTCCACAAATCAAGCGGTTAGAACAAAGAGCTTAGTGTAAACACTGGGATAACATAACCGCCTAACATCCACTGTATAGGCATTCAAGAGTTTACTGGGCTAAAAGGTGAACGAACCAACTCTTCGTCTACGCACACAGCTTCCCAAGATAACACCCACACACGTGGAACTCACCCACACAAACCAACGACCACTACAGATGAAGACGAAGCGTGAGAAACATTGATAACTCACTCAGTGATGCAAGACGTTTTATCACTTGCAGGTTTTACTTCCTCATCCTACAGCTTGTTGAATAAATCAATGCTAACTTCGATGACAGCTGTTATATATTACAATGGAGCTAATCCAATTGCAATACATCACTACTTCCAAATTCAAAAATTGCCAGATTAATATTCAAATAATCGATAAATAAAATTGTTCTTTTTAATTATAACTATCCCTGTCTATTCATAGCTACTATGTAAATGTGTGGTAGAAAGAGACATACATAATTATTGTATTTCGTTGTGTGTGTTGGAACGCGTAGGCGAACACGTATCTACATAATATGCGAATGTAGTGGTGCTACAACAACTTGTATGACGAGACCACTTACTCGAACTCATGATGGCCTAGTACTTGGAGTCTGATTTGCGCATATATTTTAATACGTGTTTTTTACATGCGCCGTTTAATACTTAACCGGCTTGACAGGGCCCATTTCTTAAAAATATCTTTGCATTTCCGCATTCGTTAAGTGGAGAAAATTTTGAAGAGTACTATATGTAGATATATATAACATGGGTCATTCACATTTAACCTCAATATTTAATATCATCAATATTATCTATTTATAATACATATAAATACGACAATTATAAGACACAAAACAACAAAACTATGATAATATCATTGGCAACTGTTTAAAAAAAAACTACAATAGAAAAAGAAACAAATGAAATATATATTTTCAAAACAATTCGAATTTCTAAATTCAAATTTACTTAATAATAATAGTTTAGTATTCAATAATTGTAAGTTTGTATTAATTCCAAGCAATTATGTTATTTTGAATACAATACTATAAAATATAAAGCAATATGAATGTTGCAGTCATTGATGAGACCACTCTTCGCTTAATATTAAGCTGGAGTATTGTCCAAGAGACACTTAACATTTGCAATAACATAATTAACTTAAACGTTATTAGTAAAGCTACGTGATTACTTTTATATGGAAATTAATAGCGAAGCAATAAATTGAGAGTCAATTGATTCTCAGCGTAATTTCAATTGAGCGTATTTTCTACAGGACGTGTTTTCATACAAGTAAGCTTTTACATGCATATGTGGAGTATAAAATATTACACAATACAGAGAATTGATTGACTTTTAACAATTTCAGCAACCTTTTTATAAACATTTATATTAAATTTCCCAAATAAAGGAATTCTTTTTCATGTCGTTTAGAATTTTACATTGAATCACGAGCAGTTGTAATGGCGAAAGAATTTTGATAATTTCCAAGTAAGAATAATGTAGGTTACTTTTCTTAAATTTCTCTCCAACTTTCGTGTGCGTCGAGTTCCGGTGGCCATCGTCCGAGGTGAATGACTGGCCAATGCAAATATTACAAACTAGTCGTATACCTATAATATTATTAATACTACCCCGGTACTATGGACTATGCATAGTGCATACTTACATATATATATCTAGGTATACATATAACATTACAAAGCACTAACGAATTTTTGTTATTTACATCCTTAAGACTGTATTCAATTTAATTTCTTAATTATAAGATTAACTATAATATGCTGTGCTGTGCTATATATACTATAATATTTCACATAGGCGAGCATTAACCGTCCGCACGTCGCAAAACCCTTTTTGTTATTTTTTTATTTATTATTAAAGCAAAATAACAGTATGCTTTTCGATGGTCCCACACTAAGCAATGCCTGTCACGTGAGACTCATCATTTACATTTTACTACTTACTATATTACACCTTTCTTAAAATTAATTTTAAATAAATTTTATATAAACCGTTTCCAGTCGAACATTTTGCTTAATTTGTCTTTTGTCTTCGCTGTGCTAATTACTCTACCACTTATAGTGCTTAAAATATTAGTAGTAGTAACTCCACCTGTCATGAAGTTAGAATTTTAAATGAAATTAACTGGGTACACTCGCCTCGTGGTCGTTAGGTCACTTCACGTATCAGCTATACTCCTTACTTGGTTTCATGAGTAGCTTTCTTTGGTGGATGAGGAGTCACTAGTTGCACTTTTATGAAATAAAGTTGTAATTAATAGTAGCAAATAATAAATAAAATACTATATTTCTTATCAAATTTAAAGAAAAAGTATTTAGTAGGTATATTTTACAAATTTTACTCGGCGTGTGTAAAGCTTTATGAAAAATCAAACAAACTAATTAATTTATTATTTATTATCAATATAAATCCTATTACCAATAAAAGACAACGTAAAAATTTTAATATTTATGTAAAATTACAAATATTATTACAAATTGCCTATAAAATTCTAAACTTCTATCATTATATGAACATAACTTCATATGACTATAATTTTCGTTAACGTCTCGCAATTTCTGTTGCCCTGGTATTCGTGTTGATGTTTTAATGAAATTGCTAAGCTAACATAGACCCTAGTTTGTACGAAATAATGTTTTTATTCCTCATATTTGTTTGTTTGTGATGTTGTTTGTTCACTGTGACTCTGTGAGTAGTGAGTGAGTGACTCAAACAAATAATAATAAATTTGTTAATTGTGAATTCTGAATGTCTTTCGATTTTCTCATACTAGCTTTCTGTCTTAATTAGCATTACTTAATTACTATGTTGTGTAAACCGTTTTTATTCCAGAAGTTGTGTCAATACATTTTAAATGAACTTAGAAGATAATTATCAAAAAATTAGTTACTATTCAAATAAAACTAGCTTTTTTATATAGCTAGACTGCAATTTTTGGGCTTCCTACCGCGTTTATTTTATTTAAAAAAAAAACTATCCACCTAATATTTATTATATATAACAAAATCAATATCATTCTACAAAGTAAACGCAATTCTCATAAAACATAAAAGCTATCCGTGTCCACTTATGCGACCCTAGTACATTAACTGACGAGGCATCTAGTCTGCAGAACATGTTTTTCCTATGACTTCCTGCATCATGTATAGGAAGTGTATATGCCCCGTCACTGGGCTAAAAAGTCAACACCCGCGAGTCGCGAGTGTGGGTATTGCTCTGCCAGTGATACTTGTACCAGCTTATGACTGCTTCTAAAAGATAAAAAAGCATTGCTAAATTATAATATACGAGCCATACTAAGCCCCAGATTATTTGCGAATTAGATCATTAAAATAATATATTTGCGGTATACTATCACGTTTGTTTTGTCTTAAATTCGAATCGAAATAAATTAAATAGTCACAATATATTTTTAATTAGACTGATGATTTATTATGAATGTCAATTATAATTAGGTTGTGTTACGTTTTGTAGTAATTTTAATGTAACATTATGTACATCCTTTCAGGAAAACATAAGAAACATATTATGTAGAAATAGGTGTGAATCCAAACAAGTTTTTACAATAAATCATTGGATCATCATCAGAAATGAAGCATAAAATGAAAATGTAATGAAAAAAGGTAGAACTAAATAAGTATAAAGTGACAATCCTATTATGGTTTCTAAATGCAATTTATATCGGGCCAACACTTCACGCGAAACGAAAAGAAAAACTCCGATTATGCGGAATCTGGCGACAAACATCGACATCTCTTCCACCAGCCTTATATGTTTACCACCGCGGTGAGAGCCGCAAAGAAAGCGGCCAAGCGGCCAACACTGCCCATCCACATACCAGGAGATAATGTAAGGTGAAGAGATTGCACCAACATTTGTAGAAAACTCCGGTCTCACATTTCTTTCCGGGCTCGATTAAAAAACCGGATTGCCCACGTCGTAAATAAGACACAATGAAGTGTATATTGCCTCGCGCGACGTGAATTCACGTGGGCGCCATTTTTTTTCTCCCATGTTCGATTGGTCTTGGGACACAAACATGATATCGTGTGAACATTTTACTTACTTAAATATTCAATTTTGGATTGTTTAATCAAAATGGATTACAGATGTAAGCATTATTGATTTTTAAACGATTTTTTGTTTTTATTGATATCAAATAAATAAACCGTAAAATACGGAGAGCAAATAAAAAAATTACGTTTATCATAATAAACTTTGTGCATAGAAACGCATAACTTAATATAAAAAAAATTAAATAAAAATAGTTCCATTTTCAAATATATAATAATAAATGCTCAAAAATCTATCGATACTCACTCGTATCGTTACTACCCAAGACGCATAAAAAAGACCATTTATCGATATACAAATATAGCGTCGAACATTACATGTACTAGGCGATCATAGAAGTACAAGAGTAGCGTCAATATTTCGACAACACTCATATAAAAAAAACTTCTAAACTTGAACTTTTCGCTGAAAAGAGACGACGCTATCTGCATTATCAGTTTTCTCGCTCACTTTACGTCAGTTGACAATAAGGAGTGGGTGAACGAACTCGGCGAGTTTACTGGGCTAAAAGTTGAATGTACCTCCGTTCGCGGACATTACCAACAAGATAGCAACTTCACCACACCCTATTCCACTTAATATGATTTAAAAGCCTCAACGCACTCTGAGATAAGTAGCCCCTGTTACATTAAATTAAAGTCTAAATTCATTTGCATAATATTTGTAGTTGTAACGTTTTGCTTTGTAAAATCAAGTTTCTCACGCGTACAACTACATCTGCAAATGAGTAGTGAGCCACGTGTATAGATGGTGAGATGAGTTGGTTTGTGTTGAGAGAGGCAATGTAGTAATGAAATAATTTCGCGGTCACACCATCGGCTTGCTGAGTTCAAGCAACCTGCGCGAACCACCTGTCTCTTTTACTCGTTACTTATTTATATCTCAGATTTTTTATATACACATATCCGGGATATTGTTTATCTAATTGAACCTATTATAGATATTGTAATGATTACCTAAATGTATCAGAAAGTTAGTACTTCAAAGCCGGCTTTGGAAGCTATATCAGACGATTTTGTTAGTAGTTAGGTAAATTGCACTTCCGTTTATGCTGTAAGAATCTTATTAACTTATCTACCAGTGTCGTAGACGATTCCAATTAGTAATTTATTTTGATGTAAATAAAACATTTGAACTTATATTATCGTCCTCCCCTTTGTTTAACACCAAAAGACCAAATCATCCCTCGAACCTACAGAAAAACGTGATTAGTCAAATGACTGCATAGCATTTAACGTCTCTATGTATTTTTGTAATAATAACGTAATGTTAGGTTAAACTGTCCTGAAATTGAATAGTTTCATTTGAATAAATTACATTTTGTCACATGACTAGTCCTGTATTTTTATTGTTACGCAATTAGAAAATTGCTTGCTACTTTTTATATTTCAATTTACCTTCGCATTATTTTATACAATTACGCTTTTCAACTAAGATGTGCTTCTTCTTATTCTTCTTTTCTTATTAATAGCCTCAGATATCTATTAAAGATCATTCTGCTAATGTCGAGTAGTCGGACAGCAGCCCAATAAGAAATTATAAAATTTTAATTCACACGTAAACCCTCTAGTCAAAAAAAAAACGAAAATCTTTACTATGCCTAACAATATTTTTGTTTTTTTTTTCTATTATTTTACTTTAAATTGCTTTATTAAAAGCAAGTGTATAATTACACATGCAGCTTAATTTACAGTAATAGTACTTACTTCACAAGAAATTACCTAATCTTCAGTTATTTACC
Organism: Tineola bisselliella; assembly: GCA_028551675.1. Taxonomy (NCBI): domain Eukaryota; kingdom Metazoa; phylum Arthropoda; class Insecta; order Lepidoptera; family Tineidae; genus Tineola; species Tineola bisselliella. Next base: position 118,284 of record JAPWLS010000615.1, read on the forward strand.
AATTAGAAAAAGCCTTTATTTGTCAAAATAAATATGCTAATTTTAAATATTCATAAATTGCATTGCCCGATACTATAACTGTTTCTCCCATGACAATTGGTTACTTGAAAGAAATTACTTATAGTGATAAGGTCGCCGATTGCTCTAAAATTTTTTTCTTATGTATTAAATTGTATTAGCATTATTACTTTAAAGCAATAAAGCATTTATTATTATTATTATATTACAAAACATAAAATATCTGTAAAGTTGTTATACATATGTGCCTCTAGTACAAACTATTAAAATCGTTTAAAAAACTATTAAAACTTGCAAAGTATATATAATAAATATATTTTTGATCCTTTAACAGCCATTATGAGAATACTATATGATTTTTTTTAAATTCTAAAACGTCTGCATCCAAAAACGTTTTAACTAGAATTAGTAAATAAATAGTTCGTTGAACTTCTTAAAAAACCTATTCCCATGCAATTAATGGCAAACGTAAATGGTTTTAAGTTAGTTGTGAATTTACGAGTAGACACTATAAAACTAGACAAAATCTTGAATTTTAAACTAATTTGGTTAAATAAATTAATTTCTAGTTTACATTATTTATAACATGTTCTATTTATTACTATTCTATTCTATTCTGTTCTATAATTAAAATTTCATTTAGTTTATATAATAGTAGTCCTTTTTATAATATGTAGTTTTAATGTAATTTTGTAGGTAGGTGAATAAATAAATAAATAAATTACAACAGATTTAATAAATTAATCATTTTAAAATAAAAGACGTACCTGGCTGAAAATGATGATTAACCCAATTTGGAGGATTTGTACTGTACTTATAAGTGAAGCCACTTAATTGTTTCTGGATCGACTTTTAAATAACCAAAGATATCAAGAATACCAAAGTACTCTTAGTGTGAATTTTAATATCGGAAAAACTACTATTTCGTAAATGTCACCTTTTTTAGTTCTGCACCTTACCGATAGGTTCGCATTGCAAAAAAAAGTTTTGGCATTTTGCGTCGCGTTTTTAATATTACTTACTACCCGAACGCATTTGTTTTCTCCTTTTTTAGAGAGTTTGCTGTTTAGAGTCTATCTCTGTGATAGCAATTCTTTAATTTCAATTTTGATAGTAATTAATGGGCATATTCTTTCAGTTAACTTTTAGGACCAACAGAGAGATTTAAAGAAAAAATTAGATGCTGAAGAAATTAATTAAAATGAAAAAGATAACAAAAAAAAAAAAGAAAATCACCATATTTTAAATTTATTGTATTAATTTATGCCATTGTCGTAGTATGTAAATTAATGAATAAATAAAAATTAGGTGCTATATAAAAAGACTTTATACAGGGAGAGATGACCTTTTGTTTGCCAATTTCGCAAAAATATTCACGGTCTAGCTTCGCTGCCTTTTATTGTATAGAACTTATAGAGGTAAATAAATTGTAATAAAATTTTGTATGACTGGCCGCTAACCTCAGGGCAAGTAATCAGTGGCGGCCTTAGGGGGTGGCGAACGGGGCAATCGCCCGGGGCCTCGCTCTTACAGGGGCCTCGTTTTTAAAAGTTTCTTTTTTAAAAGTGTCAATGTAAAATATTTTAAAACTCAAATTTTATTTATTTGTATAACTTTAGCATTTCTCGTCAAATATGACAAATGCCTAAACCAGACAACCAGATCTACTTTCGCACACATACTTTCACGAAAGACAAAGGGCCTCGCAAAGACCTGCCGCCCGGGGCCTCGCAATGGCTAAGGCCGCCACTGCAGGTAATTCAATCCTTCCTTAAACACGAGTTAAACTTCAATTCTTAATTCAAGAAACAACAAGTATTTCAAAGTATTTTAGCTTTCAGTACGTTACCAGTAAGACGATCTAATTGAAGGTATTTGTTTTTAAGTCGTAGTGTTCAATTGTTTTATAAAAATTATTTTAAGATATCATTCGTATACAACTAGTTTTTTCCCATGGTTCCGGATGCAGTGATGAACTTTCTCGTGAAAACTGGTTCTTTTAAAACAGACCCTTACAATATTATAATTATATATGTTAATTGATATCTATCCATACTATAAATTAATTATCAAAGTACAGACGGCAACAATGTTTTTATTTTAATATGTATTTACTTATAGATCAATATATTTCAATATATGTTGAATTCAACTGTTAAGTTAGGAAACTTAAAATATTTTTTCTACTGTGTATTTATTATTGTTATGTGTGGGTTTGTTATTTATGTTAGTATAATATTAACTCCCATTTTCCCGATTTATTAATCAAAATAAAAAAAAATTATTTCGCACCTAACTCTTGCGCATAAACAGAATCTACAGAATCAAATTTCTGAAAGACATATGACAAGAAGAAATCACAAGAAACTAGTCGTAATGTTGTAGTTCGTAAGTACTTAATCAATTTTCACCTAAGCCTTCCTTTTTAGTAACTACGAATAAAAATCAATAGTCAATTAGCTACTCAATTAAAAAAAAAACAATTGAAAAATGTTTTTGTTTTTGAAAATCGAACGAAATATCCCCAATTTATTTTATATTATATATCTCTCAAACAAGTAAATGTAATGCTCTTTTAATGATACAGTTTTAAGAATAGTGTTACTACGCAGGCGTAGAGATTCGATTCAATGCATTTATTAAAGTAAAATAACAACAATTGTTTGTTATTAAATCTAAGAGGGACGGGAAGTGGGGAGAGGGGAGTGTCATGATTATTTCATTCGGACTTACGCCTCTCTAATCTTCTTAAACATAAACAAAGTTATTGTTGTATTTGCAAAGTGAAAGTGTATGGCGTTAGAAGGAGAAAATGCCGGCAGCAGTCTTTTCCAATCAGACGGTCACTCACGTCTGCCCACTTCTGGTATTTTATAGAACTAAACATAAGGGAAAGTTTGTGTCAATGAACTTGTATTTGCGAGATCTGCTCTAAGTACACGATAGATATATTATTTGTAGTCTCTTTTTTAAATACAAAGGGATCATTGTACAGGCAGTCTAACTGATAATAATATAATTAAAATATCAAAGAGTATTAGTAGCTTACCGTTGAAAAACAGATGCTACTAGTAATGAAATGACTGAAATTTGTTATTAATGAAAACATACACTAATAAATATCTATATAATTTTATCATCCTGAGTTGTCTTTTGTTTATATAGGAAGTACTTATGGGGTAACTAAACTTAGTTTAGTATTTTCTTTTGTTTTTATTGATATCATTGTGTATAGTAAGTATAGATAACGTATATAAATTTGAAACTTACCGATATACATATGTTTTTCGATAACACATAATTTCAAGCGTGTCACATCACTATTGTAAAATGTCAAAATGGCCAAACATAATTTGCCGACACAATAGCTTATCTGATAAGTTAAACTTCTTCTTATTTATTTATCTTTATTACGTTAACCGTCTTAAAGCTTGACAGATATAGAATACATAAAATGACATCCATCAGGCCAAGGACTCAAGCCCAAAATGAATACTAAATTTTTCTTTGTTAATAATAATAAATAAATATTACGTATAAATATTTGTTTCAACCAGGAATTGAACCCGGGGTCTCTGAATAACATGCTAGCCATGCGCTATGGAGGTTATCGATATCAATAAAAATATTTAAATTCATTTATTTGTCATAAATATGGTTAGTAACATAGGTCTTACAGTAATGTCAACCTTAACACTAGATTTACCAGAACAGTCAAAATTTGATCAATTAAAATTCCTACTGCGTGTAACATTTTCTTTAATTCATCTAATCTTCTTTAATCTATAACAGAAGAATTAGTTTTATGAATTTTATATTATTTTATATATATTTGTAACAAATATATACTTTTTTGATTTTGGTAGAAATAGGTATATTTAAGCTGGTAAATCTAGTGTTAAATGCTAAATAATGTCAAATTAAACTACGAAATGTCAATCATAAATTCTCCAATTGAATAGTAGCACTTATTTATTAGAAATACATTGAAATTCTTTTTGAATGTATTAAATATAAAATATAACTATGTTAATAACTTACTATAATCTCAATGCATACCCTATATGGTAGTAAATCTGGCAGCTCTAGGATCTTAGGGCCAATTACTTAAATTCTGTTTAAATTTGGAATTTGTTTATTATTGTTTTCTCTGTCATTTAAATGATGGGTGAAAGAGATAAAACAATATTAATCAGTCAACAAATTTGTACAGCGTTTGAGTAATCGGCCGTTAGCCTGTAATAATTCAAGTTCAAATAGTATAAAAAGAACACTTTCACTAATTTCTCCGACCCCAATATAAAAGTTGTCGTAGGTCAATGTTCTAGTTGACCTTCGGGGCGACAGAATGCATCACTTTTAGTTTTACTAGAACTTTCTTCCTATGTCTTAGAAAGTAGGGTAAGTGTGACGTCACGAATGCATGACGCATTCATCGAAAGTATATGAAATTTAGTGGCATTAAGTATTTAAAAGATTCATCAAATTTGAGCACCTGATTATTTTCCATTGGAATATTAAAAAATTAAAGGTATTTCATTATTACATACGTGTCAATTAAATTCATAACGAGAGGAGTGTGCCCTGTCAATTTGGACGGAGCGCATTCGTCTCCTTAAGCCGGCATAGTGGAGGCGTCTGTTGCACTTGCATTGGTCTGTGGTAGCAGTTATCTCCGCTCATGGACCACACTCTAGCTTAACATCAGGCAGTGTGTGGTCATATGCTAGGCTAATATAAAAAAAACATTGAAATTGAATACACTTAGAAAGAAGAGAAGAAAGAGAGAGAAATTATACATTAAAACATTTAAAGTTTTGTCTTAGTCTCTCTTTTCAGGAGACTATGTATAATTATTTAGCATTTATCAAGAGATATTCGTACAGAGAACGGAGCTCGTTATGCTTTCACCAGCTTTTGATTGATGCACCCTACTTTCACTATGAAGGTCACGGTCCCACGTTCCCCAATTTTATTTTACATTTAGCATATTTCGCTTAAATGTTGCAAATAAGAGAAAACTCTTAATGACTTTAATAATGGCGTCATTATCCAAACTTTTAAAACCTCGACCTTAGTGTAGAGCTGTCATATAAGATCAATCTATTAGGTGAAATATCTTGGAAGAAGTAATAAAAATGTTATTAAGCGATAAATATAGAAATTGTTATTATTCATTATAAAAACTACGATATTATTATTATTAAAAAATACAAAGCGTCATCTAGTGCAAGTTATCTGAACTATTCAGTCAATACTTTTAATTATATCGAAAGTCAAATAGATGGCGCTAAAATAAAGATAAACGTATGACATAGCTAAGTGGACAAATAAAATGTTACCATGTTATAAATATTCCTTATAATGTACATTTGATGCAGATCAAACTAACTAATATATTTAAATAAATAGTTTTGATATCGTTGATTTTTTCGTTGTAAACGTAGATATACATGTTATATGTTTGTATGTTAAGAAAAATAGTGTTAAATAATTACTACTATATACATTATACACATATAACAATTATTCATATTATAGAAAAATGAAATAGCATAAAACTGGATAAATTATATTAACAATTTCAAAAATTTAATTTATATTCAATATATTAGACTCAAAAGACATATTATTAATATATTATATGATGTTTCGGTAAATAGTAATAACTATAATGGTAACCCTCAAAATAGCTACTCGCCAATTTCTGTAAATAATTTTGACATTTGTTTGACGTTTGTATAACCAAGTTTAGTCGGTGGGATTGTGTTCTTGTTTTAAAAATGTTTAGGAGAAACGTTATTTCGTGCTTAGTTTTAATATTTATAACATTCTCTCCAATATTTGGGGAATGGAACACGAAGGATTATGTACGAAGAGAGCATTCACTCACAAAACCATATCAAGGTGATTGACCGCTTCACGATTTGGTGTATATTTCCAAGTGAATTTAAGTGTATTGAATGATTACAGGAAGTGGTATGTCTATTCCGAACTGGGATTTCTTGGGAAGTACAATGGTGACTTCGAATTATGTTAGATTAACGCCGGATTCCCAATCAAAATCAGGCGCACTTTGGAATACTGTGGTAAGTTTAGATCTGACCTTTGTTTTTATTGTAGCTATAATTTGATTTTTATGTCATTGAAACAAACGACCTTAATTGCTAATTTATATAATTATCTTTCTGAATCAGTTTTCTTTAATTTTAATTAGTACATACTTTTAAAGTTCTCTATAGGTTATTGTGGTGGGACCCTTGGTGAATCCAAACTCAAATTTCATTAATTAACTTAGAGCAATACGTGCATAAAGTTTTTAAACAAATAAATCAATTATTGTCAAGGAATTGATTACATACACGAAATAAACAAAAGAACTGCTACTAATATTTCTGTAGCGGCATAATCAATAATTTGTTATCAGCAACACAAACAACTATGCAAATGCGTAAAATACTTTGCTATAAATATTAATTTACGTGTATTATTATGGTCGCTTTAGTACAGCGATATCTTGATCTGCTATTTAAATGTTTTGTACATTTTTTCATAAAAGTACTCTATGCACGTAAAAATAAAAGAAATATTGGATATGGTTGGGATAAACATATATAACTATATTTAGAAAGCAATGTCTTGTGCTGTATGGCCTTTATCCAATCAGAGAACAGTTTAATAATATAATTCACTCTTTGTTTGTTTACATTGTCACAATTGTCTGAAAATAATGACAAAGGCATTTTATTTAATCTATATTGTCTGTATTCATAAAATATTTTTTATGAATAATTATTTAAATAACTTCAATATTTGTTTGTATTGATTTCATCTTCTATTTTCAAATTATATCGCTGTCTTTATTCCTATACAATATCAGCATCCTGTTAATGGAGCATGCTACCACGCAGCATCAGACATCTACGCATATATTTAAACATTTTAATTATTTTTAATCTATAATTATATTGTACATTTAATTTTTAATCTATAATTATTTTACATTTAACACTAGATTTACCAGACCAGTCAAAATGACTGGTCTTGATCAAATTGAAATTCCTTATATATTGTTTTATATATATTTGTAACAAATATATACTTTTTTGGTTTTGGTAGAAATAGGTTAGTTTAAGCTGGTAAATCTAGTGTTAATAATTTTATAACTTTTCCTCTGATGTGTACGTCATAGTTATGGAAATAAAAGTCTTTCTTGAGTATGATCATTTATCGAGCTTGCTAACGACTACCAGACAATGGGGTCGTTATGTACCATTATACAATTCATTAAAAGCCTACATAATCCTACCCTACCTTCTTATATCCTCCTACATAATCCTACCCTCTAATCATAGTTTACATATATAACAATCCCTCCACCTAGCATGACAACACATACGCATCATCCTCATAAATATTGTGCATATTATTTTATGTAATAGGTGTATTGTTTTTATTTAGTTATTATTATTTTTCTTGTTATTCTAGTCTAAAGCTCACACTGAAAAAGTTAGCTGGTAGATGATGGTCTCATCGTGACATGAAATATCTTAAATTGCATATAAACTAACTGTTCTGGACTAGTACTAGCTCTTTCAAGTTACTAGCTTAAAAATACTAGAACATAATTATGGGATAGTCAGCATAATCTGGTTAATGTACAAATGTACATGTTTCATAGTATACTTTGTTTTCAGCCATGTTTCACAAGAAACTGGGAGCTTCAGGTCCAATTCAAAGTCCATGGAGGGGGTAAAGACTTATTTGGTGATGGCTTTGTGTTGTGGTATGTCCGGGATAGGATGCAGACGGGACCTGTCTTTGGAAGCAGAGATTACTTCAACGGTCTCGCTATTATAATGGATACTTATAGCAACCATAATGGTGTTCATAATGTGAGATTTTTTATTTATTAATTATAGCATTTGTATGTAAGTGGACAATGCCAGTATACAGCAGCTACACCAAATTGATTGCAGTAATTTATTTATTTATAATTTTGAGGAAGAAATTAGACCAATAAAGTGAAGATGGAATTATTTTTTGTTACTATGTTATAGAGGGTTTTTTTTTTCATTTTTAGTCATTTTTTACTGAAATATTATTGTTTTTTAATCTGGTGATATGGATAGCCCATTTTCATATTTTCTCATGATGCAAAAGGACTGTATCCAAGAAATGAAAATCAAATATCACTGTGATAGTTTAATAAATAATTAAACATAGTCTTGAGGGCTTCCAGGATAGTTGAAACCACAGTGGGGTGTACAGTAGGGTTCCCTAGTGTGTTTATCATTATTTACGAGACTTATCCTATCTCTATGAATAGGGGAAGTCAATCAACTTGTAAATTAACATTTTGATCTGTCGATTTCAGCATCAACACCCATTCATATCAGCGATGGTGAATAATGGCACTCTGCATTACGATCACGACAAAGATGGCACTCACACGCAGTTGGCCGGATGCGAGGCGAAATTCAGGAACTATAAGCATGACACGCACATCTCTATTATTTATAAAAACGACACTCTAATTGGTGAGCACAGTATATTATATTCAAATCAAAATATAAATGAGATAAATTCTGATGAATTGTCATTGTCGTCTTAAAATATACTCTGTTACTTTCAGTCAAGTATTTTTTTATAGATGTGTAGAGAATCTTAAGTGAAATAATATTGCGTATTAAAAATATAATTATCACAATGCATTGTGGCAATAAAAAGAATAGAAAAAAAAACAAGAAAGATGACACTGACGGAATAAACGGCAAAACCTCAAATCTTAAATAAGTATTTTCGTCCTGTGGAATCGACCGCCACAGATGTTTTAATAAAAGTCGATCTGTAATTTAAAATGTAGGCTGGGACAATAAATTCAATTTTTCTTAAACAATAATGGAACAACAAATAAAAGTCGGCAGTTGATTGGCGTTTGTTTTAGACTAGCTGTTGCCCGCAACTACGTCTGCGTAATAATGAATGAAATAAATCTAAGAAGATTTATACAAACTTTCATCCCCTATTTTATCCCCTTAGGGGTGGAATTGATCAAAATCCTTTCTTAGCGGATGCCTACGTCTACCTGCATGCCAAATTTCAGCCCGATCCGTCCAGTGGTTTGGGCTGTGCGTTGATAGATCACTATGTCAGTCAGTCACCTTTGAGTTATATATATTTAGATGCACTTTACAACCCAAATAATTACAATACATTACAGATATCAGAATACATATCTAAGTATATGTAAATCTTACTTGTGAATTCAAAATGCTGAATGAAAACCCTTATTAGTTTGTATGGATTGAGATTGTTAGAAACAGACAGGATTCTTATAATTATTTAAAGATATCCAATATTGAAATAATTTATTATAATTTAGTTTTCTTATAGCAGTTAATTAGTTTAGTATTTTTGCAGCTTTTGTGTTTATAGAGAGAAAATAATAACTTGAAACACTACATTAGTTTTACTTCAATTTTGTTTGTCTTTAATTTCAGTTTCAACCGACTTAGAAGGGAAGAACTCGTGGCGTGAATGTTTTAGAGTAGAGGGCGTGATGCTGCCAACTGGTTATTACTTCGGCGCTTCGGCGACGACCGGCGATTTGAGTGACAACCATGATATTATTGCTATTAAGATGTATGAACTGGACATGCAGGATGGCGTAAGTACTTTCAGACAATTCGTATTAGAATCATGTTTCAAATTTGTAAGCAAATTCAAGTTTCGCGCTCAATTGCCCTGCATTACGCGAAAGAGTGCGTATAAACATAATGTAGTCATCAACTTCTCTATGGTCGCGAGAATTTCAGTTAACGCGATTTTTTTCCGGAACGTATCCCTCGCGTAAAGCGGGGCATTACTGTAATAGCAAAAACTTAGTGTGGGCATAAAAATAAAGCAATTGTTTTATAGTCATATGCATATCCGGTATCAACTGTTAGTAAGTTAACACAGACTAGTTAATGAATTGACTCTTGATATACCGATACTATAGTAAATAAAATAAATATTAAATCTTATTGGTTACAGCAAGATCCATCTGAAGACAGATCAAGAATCTCCCCGTCTGCTACGTCATTCGAGCCTCCACGGGAGCGCGTGGAAGATCCCAAAACCACTTCTGGTTTCAAAACATTCCTCTGGATGATGTTCATAGCTATTGTCATCATTGTAGTGGTTGTGCTTGGTATAATGTATTATCAGAAACGTAAGGAGAACTCTAGAAAACGGTTGTATTGAAGTGTTCATTGTTTTTTTGTAATTTATGGTTTTTTCCTGTCAATTTGGTGTTGGTTACGAATGGTACAATTTTACAAACACTATGTGTGTTTTGGGTTTTAAGGGTAAAGTACTGTTAAATAAAGTTTAGGCTTTTTGAATTCTTTTTCTGTCACTATGAAAGTGAAATTGAAGACTGGACTTCGTTTAATTGTACTGTAATGCCTTTTTCGAATTAATGCTTAATTTGCTTCATCAAACATCAAATTTGTATAAATATCTCTAATCGATATTATGACAATAAATCACTTGCATAATAAATTAACTATTAAATTTGATTTTTAGAAACGTAATTATTTAAATTAAAACAGAAAGATATAAGAAAACTAATACCGCGACGCTCTTCATTTGGTCATAGAGTTTTTAAACCAGATGGGACACAACATCGTTTTAAAATAAGTAAATTTAAAAAAATCTCATATTTATTTATAATAACAAAACCGTGTTATATTTAATTTTAACGCGTCTGAACTCAATCCTATTATCTAAAAGTTTATTATATCTTTTCAATGTAAGTTTTTTTTTAAATAAGCCATTGAAATATAAATTTAAGCTAAGAACGTTACCCTAATCTGGATATCTATCACTTTTAAATTATATTTTATTTACATTTAAGTTGTTTAGTCAAAGTCAGGTCACTAACAGTGTGCCGAGCATAAGTTTCGTAGTCAATTCTTTCAATAGTCACTTTCATTCATATATACAAATTCGTTAGTCATATCATAGGTGATTCGCTATTAAAATTTACAAACATGCAGTTTGTTTGTTTAAATTACTTTAATGTTTTGAATGCGTTATAGTCCAGTCGCAAGTCCAGAGACCGGCTCACTGTGACGACGATGGTATAAAGTATTCAAAACTCCATATTTGCAAATAACCATAAACAAAACGTATTTAATTTTTTTTTAAACTATGTTTTATTTGGAAAACTTACAGCTAAAATACAAAAATTAAGTAACAAGCAAATAGTATTAAAAAACCTGAAATAGTTTTCACTTCGATTTATTTCAATTCGTGATTTTGAAAGCTTCATACAACATAAACGTATAAGCGAAAACTGAAAAAGAAAAGACATTAAAAAGTATATTGCAACATATTTAATATTATAACACTGTTTTTCAATTAAAAAGGGAGAATTAGCAACTATATCCAGAGGGTTTAAACGCATACGAGACATGTTAAAATACGCAAAATAAAGTATTGAGGAAGGTACCCAGGAAGTATTGGGTTTAATATTGTTCATGGTTTAGGTTAGGTCAGGGGTCGGCAGACTTATCAACCAGATGAGCCGAATATCAAGTTTGTAGATTTTCCCATGCCTTCAGAGAGCCGCAACATGAACTTTATTATATACTATAATGAAAGTCTAATTTGCTTCAGTGAGTTGTAAGAGCCAGATAATCCTTTGGCAAGAGCCACATCTGCCGACCCCTGGGTTAGGCGAATGCGTGCGTTATTATGGTTTCTCAACTTTTCCTATACCTAAGTAATGTTGCCAAATGTATATTATTGAAGTCTGTAGTGCTTCCTAACAATCTTAAGTTTATTTGTTTGGTAGTAATTAACAAAGACCAATATTCCCAAAAGGATTTCAATTACAGTCGAACCTCGCATAACGAGCACAATTCGTTCCGGAGTCTTACTCGTAATGCGAAACAATCTTAACTAGGTAGCACAGAGTTCTAAACACAGACTGATGTAGCAATAGCATGGAGTAGGGGATTCCCCTATCCACGTCGTTCGTTAAGCAAGTTATTATTTTGCTCGTTATGCGAGGTTCCTCTGTATATAGTAAACGACGTATCTACTAAACAGCGAAAAGAGTAACGAAATAACTTTTTTGATCATTTGGACTATCTCATAAACGCAGCTCATTGCAGTTAACATTCGATACTATTCTGGAGCGTTTCATCGTTTAAACGACCCTAAGTGAAACACGTATTGCTCGGGTTAGGTTGATTTGTGGTTCTACCAGCGGACCATAAACACCTGTGAACCTAGGTCGTCTTAGCTTAAATAGAAATAAAATGTACATAAGGTAAACATTTCAATAATTTTTAAAAGGATATATTGATTGTAAGGAATTTTTACAAAATTTAGGCTGATTTAGTAAAAACACATCAACTTTCTATATTGTCTAATTATTTTCAACTTTTCTCAGTACATATTCCCAGTAAATTGTTAAAGGTTCTTTTCACATAATAGTTATTTTTCATATAATAGTTAGTTACATTAGTTATTTATTTTTAATCTAGCAATAATTACTTATAACGTTTTGTATTGATGTAAACATTAAAATTGTATGCAATTTAGGATGTGCTAGTGGAACTGTCTATAGATGTTGCCAATACAATATCTCTGTGCTCTAAAACCGTTTTTATCATTTAAAAATACAACTATTACGTAAATGTCAAAAGACTTCTGTGGACCAAATCGGATGCGAATCGATATCGTTTAATAAAAAATGTGCTTTTGACATTACGTGGTTAATAGTAGCGTTTTTCAGTGTCAAAATCAGTATTAAGGCGCCTGATAGTTGCAAATAATCTATGGCAGATGGAGTGATGCTGGAATGTGTGTTTTTAATAAAAGTTTTTGTTAATTGTTGTTTCATTTAAACTTTTTTAAGTAACTAAAACAATTTTTTTAAAATTCATTCACTTAAATTACTACTTCTTGGAAAAATATTGTACATTTTTAGAATGAAATCCATTTAAAGCATCTTTGAGAGAGTTTTTCTAAGCATATGCAATACAACTGCACGAAAACCGGCAGAATATGCGACATTAAATGATAACTTTTGAAAACGAAAGAAAATTAAGTTTTGTACTTTTATTCTAAAATAGGTGGGAGGAGTACTACAATAGGCGCGCGCGACGATCTTTTGTCTCTTTTATTATCGTAGGTACCAAAACAAAAAATGCGCTGCGCTTGAAAAATATTGAAAATGAATCGATAATATGAATCATAACCATTTTTTAGAGAAAATATGCTATTAGCAATGAGAATGCCTTAAATATTAAATGCATACAATATAGTTTCTAATTATAAGGTTAAAATTAATCCCGTTCGAGAAAAGCAGATGACGCTAAATAGCCAAATCACAATTGTTCGCATTTCGCATCCACACATATAATCTATGGAAAAGAAGTATTTGCTTGTGTAGTGTGGTTTTTTCCTAAACTGTTTTTAATTCATGAGCGAACGATTATTACTTATATTCAGGGCATAAATATAAGATCTAAATATTAGAGTCCGTAATGGATAATATTAAATCATTTTTTCACGCCTGGTGCCAAAAAAACAACGTAAATCCAAACTTTGATGTTCGGGCAACTGGTAAGTTTGTTACAATATTTAGTACACAATTAAGTGGAGATTAAGTGAATATTTATTTAGATATCATTTATCAAGTATAATTTGCTTTTAAATATTTATATATATTGTAAATAGTGCTATATATTATTATGTTTTCTATTACATTTAACAGGTCCAAGACACCGCCAAAGATTTCTTTGCGAAGTCCGTGTTGAGGGCTACAACTATGCCGGTGTTGGTAATTCAGCTACAAAGAAAGAAGCTCAAACAAATGCTTCCCGGGATTTCGTTAATTATTTAGTTAGAATTGGCCAAGTTTTCGCGGTTGACGTACCAGGAGAACATGGGGTTAAGCAGGGTCCAGATGAATTTCAAATGCCTGATGCTGGAATCGATAGTGGCATCGATTTGCAGCAAAAGCCTTCCGTTTTTCAAGTAAGAGTTTGGTTTTATTATTCACAAATTCCATTAAGTCTAAGAAATAATAAATTAAGTTACTTATTATTTCTCTTTTTAAAACTTTTCATTGAGAAGTTGTTCAAAATAAGTAGAAACTTATAAAAAATTGTAATTATATAATCGTAATGATATATTTATTTTAGGATGGAATGGGTCCACAATCAATGGGCCAAGCGTACCATGCTTATGGGGGCCAAGGACAACACTTCACCTACATGGATAGGCTTCAACAACAGAAGAATGTAGAGGAAGCCGAGGACATGGACTTGAACGCTGCTCTTCATGGCAATTGGACCATGGAGAATGCCAAATCTAAGCTGCACCAGTTTCTCCAAACCAACAAGATAAATGGGGATTATGTTTACAAGGCTGTCGGTCCTGATCACACCAGGTTAGCAATATCACAAAGTTGAACAAGCCTTCCCGGCTTAACTAGATGTTTCAGTGATATATATTTTTTTAAATTACAGTATATATAACTTAGTAGTCCATTGATTGTGCTAAATAGAGAATTAGTAATAATCTAGGTATATCAGATAGGAGATACTGAATAGGCACTTGATTGTCATAGTACTTTCAATGGAACCATCACTAAAGCATATTTGTATGCCTACCATATCTTCTAAGTAGACGCCATATGTCAGTCACTCATGAAAGATATGGTGACAATGTTACCTTGAAACGCTTTTACCTATCTACTTGACTATGATTCATTTGTAGATTATGTTTTATACAAATATCAAATTCGGTTTTAATATTTGAATCTTAAATTTAATATTATAAAAAGCAATCTCTATTAGAATGTTAGGGTGGTTTTATAACTGTAATATTTCACTTCCGCTTAGTAAATTTATGATTTTACTGTGAACTTTTGCAGATGTAGAACCACTCTTAAAAATATCATAGCCAGTCCCTTAGACAAGATTCATAAACATTATTCAACATTGGTATTGGTTTGAAATGTCAAAGTGACAGATGTTGTATGATTAAACTGTCACTTTGACAGTTCAAACTAATACTTTAAGCAGTACAAATTCTATGTTTATTAATCTTCCCACTAGTCGCCTTAGGTCTGTCATACTGTCTAAGGGAACATAGCTTCAATTTACAAATTAAGAATGTACTCATTTTTATTTCCTGCCAATGAGATTTAATAATCTTGGTTCAATGCTCCAGTGAAGTCAATATCAAATGAAGCTGCGTTTCCATAGACGGTTGTTTACAATTAAGTTGCATAACAGTTGCAGATTATTCGTATTAGAAAAATCTGCAACTGAAATATCCATTCAAACAGGGTTGTGGTCATTGCAGTGACAAGGTGCAGCTGAAAAGTGTTTTTGAAGCTAATTTTGTCACTTTCTTTGACAGAATATGCTTCTCATTTTAATTTTTCTTTTGTTTCAAATAGGGTTCTTACTGCAGTGATACTCTAGTATGTACATATATGCGTTAAGACTCTTTGAAATGAGATAAACGAAGCTAAGACAATAATGAAGGTTATTTGCTGAGATCTAATTGAGTTGTTTTAAGACTCCGTAATGTGTGGAATACGTCATACCTGTCCATTCTCGTCAGTGTCAAACGATTGACTGACGTCGTCAACTGTAAATCTGTGTTATATACCCTAGTACTAAGCTGCCAATACAGTGCCTATTTTAGTTGCGCGTATTACAAATGATATCTACCTACTTCTCACTTTGACATGCATATAAACACATTAAATGCGTGACAAGTTTAACAATGCAACTTATAGATCTCAGCGATGATATGTATTTTTAATGTTGTTATTTGTGCATTAAAAGGACCAAATTAGACGATCAAATGTCTTTTTATGTCCTCAAATTTGTATATACATATTTTTATTAGCTTATGTCTTAGCTTTAATTTTTCTCACAGATAATGCACTATGTCCTGTTTTGACCACAATCCTCAGAATTATTGCACATCTGCCAATGTCATTCGAATGCAAGGTATGTATTTATTATTATCTGGGGTGATTTTTCCTATATTTATTAGTCAGTGAGGAGGTATCTTAGAATTTAAACTTCAGCTTAACCCTTTCCACTCCAATGTCGAGTGTCACCCGACATTGATTTTTGTTCCACCAGCTCCACTGTCAAGTGAGACTCGACATAGTGTAATACTTCTTTTTGCGGACAATTTTTGTTTTGAAAAATACCATACCAAAATGGATTATAAAGATTAGAATTATAATATAGTAGCCTGTAATTTCTCATAAAATAAAGTTTATCATATAAGAAAAAATCAATTTTATTTACAAAATAGGAAAAACCCCTAAAAGTTAAAAAAACGCAATTTTAGCGTGGAGCTGGTGGAATATAAAGAAAAAAAGGCTTGGAGTGGAAAGGGTTAAAACTGAAGCATATCTCTATTACATGGTGCATTGATAAGAATACAATATTCAAAAATGTATGGAAGCAGTTAATAGTGAAGTCGGGGATTGTGGTTCCTTTGAAGGAATATTGCAATCTCCTATGTAATTTAAGATTTCTTCTCACTGAACTATGTAGTATGAGAAAGCATAATTTTTAGAGATGTTCCGACTAGTCGGCCACTAGTCGGTAAAGCCGCCTATCCGGCCACTATCGTAGTCGGCGACTAATCGGTAAAAAGCGCCGACTATCCGGCTTCTTACTTTGTGTCTATTTCTCAATAAAATGTATGTGTTACTTCCTTGTAAAGAAAATATATTGATGACATTTATCAAACAAAATTAGTATCTTAATTAAAAAACAAATCAACATAATATTTAATGACGTATATTGCAATACTGCGTGATAATATTTGAAGCTATCGTCAAACTAGTGAGCTATAAAACTCAAAAAACTTTTTTTGTTATTTATATTTGTCCACATGTCAGTAGTGACTGAAATTGCAGCGAATCAGCTGTAAACGAAGAGTCACGGGAATCCCCTAAACCGTAGTCGGCTTGGCCGATTAGTCGGCCGACTAGTCGGCTTATTTACAACCAACTAATCGGCTAGTCGGCCAAAGTCATAATCGCCACATCTTTAATAATTTTCCATATTATTTTCTAATTTTACATCTTTGCTTATAAGTGTATGTCTTGTAATTTGTGTGCCTCTAGTGAAATAGTATAGTGTATATTATAATTTGTGCGGGGCCCATCCTCCATACAAGAAAAAAATGTGTCCTTTCTGTTTTAACAATGCTTAGTCAATGACCAGCAAGTGATGAGCCTGTTTTTGAACCTCACCTTTATAAATGCATCTCTCTGTGTGTTAATTTAAAATTATTTATATCAAAATAACAAATGATAAATGATACAATATTCTTTACAATACAATAGTCCAGTTTAAAGATATTTTGTGGTTTACTATTTTTTAAATAAATCTTGTGATAATAAGCCGGAAAGTCTTGATTTATGTAATATAGTTAGATGATTATTTTCCTACCCTTATTTGTAGATTTTTTCGCTTACCCTCACTAGAGGTACAGTTGTGTGTTAAATATTGTTTCCGTATCTAGTGTGAGTCTAATTGGGTACAGTTGAGACTATAGTTGTTTTCTTTAGTCTAGTTGGTTTGCTTTGGTGCTGCTTATGTATTTTAGAAATAATATTAATAGCTAGAAATTTTTAATAAGAAAATACTAATTTTTTAGGAGTTTCTCTTGTGAAATGTCAGTGTTTGTCCGTCAATTGGGACGGAATGTAACTGGACGCGAGACTGCGTCTAATAAGCAGACTGCCAGCAAGTCGTGCGCGCTCTCTGTCGTGCGACAGCTTTACCATCTTGGTGTTATTGAAGCTTTCACTGGGACTTTGAAGAGAGACAAGTGAGCATCTGTAAAAAAATTACTTGCCCACCTCCAATTTCTACTTGACTTTCGAGGTGTCTTATATACATTACATTTTTATAGAGGCATTGAAGGCGTAATGAAGCCATACCCAGTCGCAATAAGTCCAGAATTAAAATATCAACTTGAAGATACTTTAAAAGGTATGGTATATACAGGAACGTAAGAAAGAATTCTTAGTTATATTCTATGTCTAAGGAGTAAATTTATTGCATTTAAAATTTGTATAAAAAATATGTTATAAAAACAGACCATGTATAGCTTTTTTTGATCAATCTGTTAGTACATATAGGGTGTTTACAAATACTTATAACATGCATATACTTTATGTGTTGCTAAGGCGCTAAGAAAATATAACCAAGTATTTTATTCACTCTGTACATAGATGAAATTCACATGTTTGGCTTATGTCAGTCAGCATTTACTGCTGGTTTGGGCTTCCATATATAGAAGAACTATACAATCCACTTAATTTTCATATATGATACTTTTTTTTTTTCAGAATTAAACATTACTCCAGTAGAAATAATAGACCAGCCTCAGGCTCAAGAAGGGGAGGCGTCGCAAGCGCAGACGTTATTGCAAATCGATGTCATCAAACGTATGAAGGAGGCTCGTCCGGAGGCAGGAGGTGTGGTCTCATGGTGTCCACCGCAGATGAACTGGAATGTATGGACCGCATGTAATATTGGTAAGCCTTGTAGTATTATATTCAAATTCGTTTAGTTAGTTGGTTAGTAACATGGGTCTTAAAGTAGTGTTAGTAGTATTATACAGTTTTACAAAGTGTGTATGGCATGCAAATAATTAAATACAACTAAAATTTATTTAATGTCAACATACTTAACCTTTAACAGTGGACACAGACCGCTCGCAGTTTGCATATTTCATGTTTATTAAAAACAAAATGCCCCTTAAAATATTACATTGCTTAAAATATATAAATAAATAAGTTTGATTAAATATATACCAAGTCGTTAAATCCGATACCTGTAGATAATAATAATAAAAGTAATAATTATTACAGAATCTTAAAATTTCGTTATTAATTTGATCTTGAAATATAGCAGTCCATGGAAGTGAAAGAAGAACTTCCACAGTTAAATATTAAGAATGTCGCTCATAAATGCACTAATTGAATAATACGATTTATTTATTAAAAATATGTTGAGGTTCTTTTTTGTATGTGTTCAAATTTTCAATATTATATGGTTTTATGTAAAAATATTGTTTCAACTTTTTTTCGCCAGTTGCTCTAAATCTGTTTGCTATGAGTTAATTTGTATCAGCATTATTATTTTAAAGCTATAAAGTATTTACTATTATTACTTCTAAGTGTAGTCACTTCACGCTTGTTCATTTGAAGCTGCTTGTTTTCAGATGAAGGGCCTTTAGCGACAGCCAGTCTTGAAAGCATTAGCAGTGATTTTGAGAGAAGTTACAGGGATGTCTGTCAGAATAGCACACTTTTTCAGGTAATATTGCAAATTCAGATCTCTGAGGCCTCTATTGCGTGAAGTTTGCGAGTATTCATCTCCTTCAAAACAGATATTTGTAATAGCTCCAGGTGTGGGTGTTGTCTTTATACCCATAGTGCATGGTGTCCAAATTCTGTAGTCGAGATGTTATATATGTATTTATTGTCTATTATACAGGAAAGTATGGCTGACCGTCAAAAATTGCCCGTATACGCCATGAAATCGACAATAATGCAAGCGATTAACGATAATCCGGTTATCATTATCAGAGGGAATACGGGGTGTGGTAAAACTACTCAGGTAAATGGGTTATAATCAAAATATCTTAGTATATTCGGAATCTACGAAATTTCGGAAAGGCATATGATGAGAAGTAATCACAAAAAAACACTTGCCAATCGTAGCCTGTCTAAACGACAATTTTCAAATGGATACAGATTGGACTTTGGACTGGAAAACAATCATTACAAAGGGATAACTATTGTTATCGTGTCGGAGGCATGTGTGAAAAGGATGCAGATATCTCCTTTGCCGTTCACGACACCGCGATCGTTTCTCTTTCTATCGCTTGTATACCTACAGAAACTGTATCCATTTGAAAATCGCCGTGTACAATTTTTGCTTAACTGTTAAAAATTTACAATTAATGTAAATGAAGCTAGTACCTAAATATAATAGTAATAGATGCATCCAAGCACGTACTACTATTTATAGCTTTACATATGTTAAAACAATATAAACATGTTTTGATATCATTCCATAGGTATGCCAGTTTATTCTGGACGATTATATCGCGAGTGGTCAGGGCGCTTGGGCCAATATATGCGTAACTCAGCCGCGTCGTATATCCGCTGTCAGTGTGTCCGAGAGAGTCGCTAATGAACGGTGTGAAGAGTTGGGAAATAGTGTCGGGTATGTACCTGGGTTTATATTTTAAATGGTGTTAGTCCCACTTGTCGAATATTAATTCTGTCGAATTTTAAAAATCGAATACTTAAATGCCTTGCGAAAATAGATAATTTATATAGTAGGTACTTATATATATAACTTTTTGTTTTCAGGTATTCAGTGAGATTTGAATCCGTGTTGCCGCGTCCGTATGGATCAATAATGTTTTGCACTGTTGGCGTTTTGCTACGTAAGCTCGAAGGCGGGCTGAGAGGCGTCAGTCATGTTCTGGTCGATGAGGTAATTATTTATAATTTTATAATGATCATACAAACAGAGCTCAGAGCTAACAAAGTTACATTAGTAATACCTAAAACAACATGGCTTCCAAAAAAAAAATTGAAATTAAAAAAAAAATGTTTCCTATATAAATATTTACTATTACTACATCTTCTTCATTGATATTTTTCGGTTTTAACTAAATATCTTAACAAGAAAATAAAAATAAAAAATAATATATCATTTATAGTGGTAATCCTTTAGCTAACTCGTATCACTTAATTTTATACCAGAGGGAATGCTATCGTATATTGAACTTTAAAAAAAAACAAATCGCAGTAGTGGAAAGGAAAAAGAACTGCGTCTCTATCGAAAGTTTCATTCTTCAGGTCCACGAGCGCGACGCCGACACCGATTTCGCTCTAATCTTACTCCGTGACATGGTGCACACGTATCCGGACTTGCGCATTATACTGATGTCGGCGACAGTGGACACGACGCTCTTTGCCTCCTACTTCGGAAATTGTCCCGTTATTGAAGTGCCCGGCCGGACTTACCCAGTCAAACAATATTTCCTTGAAGATTGCATTGAACTTACTGAGTATGTTCTCAAATTCTTTTCTGAATCACCAACTAGATTAGTGTATAACTTAGGAACTGGGTACATTCTGCCAGATGTTAAGCTGGAATCTGATGCAGCAGTCGTTTGATGGGTCAAGATGGTTACGTTGATATATGTTAAAGTCATATTATTTTTTAGATTTATCCCACCACCGAATACAAGGAAGCGAAAATCAACTGGACGCAGAGCTAATGCAAACGAAGATGACGATGATGATGATGGTATGTGGTATTAAGTACTTATTGCATATTATTGGTTGATCATTGGAACTATAGTATATAACAAGTTGATTTAACAGAACCTTAGACACAAACTAAAGCTATTCTGCCTATTATACGTTTTAAAAGTGTAAAATTGAGTATCAAAGCGAATGCGGTAATAAAAAAAGGCACTTATATAACTGTAATTTAATTAATAAAACAGGTGATGACGAATCTGAAGAGGATCTGAATAAAGCGATACGCCTGAATGCAAATTATTCGCCGCAGACGCAAGCCACCATTGCCCACTTGTCCGAGAAGGATGTAAGTTTATTATTATTTAAATGACATATAATATGTCACGGATTAACTATTACTAACACAAGACGATTTCTGGAGATACTTCTCTATCCTTACTGATCATAAAACATAACATTTACAATTATAAATATGACATTTTAAGGAACTCAACTTTAACAACATTAACAATAATAGTAATAATAAATTGTTTATTGCATACAAAATTGCCTAATAACCTTTATTGGTGTGAGCTGTTATATGAGGTTCAAAGATAAGAAAATAATAATATACTATTTACTTAAATACACACATATTTATAAGAAGTTATAACTGAATTAAATAAATAAAAGAATTTAGAGATGTTTGGTTAGTAGATTTTTTAATAATGACAGATTTACGACTCTTTCTATTTTACAAAACTTGTAATCAACTGGCATTTGTGGCAGGCACTAGTTGATAATTCACTCTCTTGAAGACATTTTGTGTAGCTCATTATATATATATATTGTTGTAATAGTAATTTGAGTTTTGTTTTTCAGTTAAGTTTCGAATTGATCGAAGCGATTCTTCTGCACATTGTCAACTTAAATCAGGAGGGAGCAGTGCTGGTTTTCCTGCCTGGATGGAATTTAATATTTGCATTAATGAAGCACTTGTCAATGCATCAAGTGTTCGGCAACACGTCCAAGTTTGTCATTTTGCCATTGCACAGCCAGATACCACGAGAGGACCAGAAGAAAGTGTTTGTGACACCACCACCTGGCGTTACTAAGGTGAGAATAATCTAAGTGGATTGTCAATTTTTAGGAAACATGATTAGTGAACAATCCTCAGAATTACTTATTGTATTGGGGGATTAAAAAATAAATGACTTAATGTCAGACACGTTAGAAAGAGATAGGATAATAGATTGGCAGTTCCATACTTGAGTAACTAAAGTCAGGTGAATGATGTTTGATGTGGCCTTTACTTGAATTGTGAGGTCAATCATAGTACAGAGGCTTTTAATCATGTATATTTTCAGGTTATACTGTCGACTAATATAGCTGAAACGTCAATTACGATAAACGATGTGGTGTATGTTATTGATTCGTGCAAAGCCAAAATTAAATTGTTCACTTCGCACAATAATATGACGTCGTACGCCACCGTGTGGGCGAGCAGAACTAATATTGAACAGGTATGGGATTTGTTAGGAGCTGTCCTTTGTAGTAGTATTTGTGGGTAGTTAAGTTTATTAGCGTTTCTTCGAAGTAGCCAGAGTATAAGAGGAATTGTGCTATGTCGTTTTGACTGTATAGTTGTATACTTGTCTGTGTTTCACTGGAAGAAACAATTAAATCGTCCTCAACAAATTAAACAATTATCTGATATAATTATTTAGTATATTTTGTAAAATATCTTATTCAATTATTTATATTTATTAGTGTAATTATTTATTAGTAACCCAAATTTTTTGTGTATTATTTTGTATTTATTTTTATTATTTTATATATTTTATGTTTTTACATTATTTATAACATCACATCTCCCAAAAGTTAATTGACTGAAAATGCCTAAAGGCATTAATTTCGCCTTTTGTGATTTTGTTCAATAATATTAAATAAGTCAATGTGGCATATCTTAAAATTGATAACAATAGGAGTTCAGGCCGGTATAGTGGAGGCAATTTTGCGACCGTTATGATGTGTTCGTTGTAATCACCATCACAGTTTATTCTCTTCAGTGTGGTCAAGCCTAATATCTGGTGGTGTATGGTCACATGACCGGTGTTATGGTGTTACTAACAATGTGAAGTGATGTTTATTTGCAGCGCAAAGGTCGTGCCGGTCGTGTTCGTCCGGGGTTCTGTTTCACCCTGTGCAGTTCCGCTCGGTTCGCCAAACTGGAAGAACATCTGGCTGCTGAAATGTTTAGAACTCCCCTCCATGAGTTGGCTTTAAGGTAATCATGAATAAAGATCGCTTGTTCTTTCATACTATTCTGATTGTAGCCAATAGAGCAGTGGACTGTACTTTTATAATAAAAATTCTTTTAAAATTATATTTACACTATATTACCAATCTCTTATAATCTAAGCACACACATCCGTTCCCATTCACAACCAACCTCCAAGTCCTCATTCGCACGTCTCTCTTCTTTCATTTCAAATTTAAAATTGACATATTTATCTATACAAATATATACATTATTTACATTGCCGCCGCCCGCAACCTCTTTTCTGTCAACGACACTGATGATTTGCATTTTCAGTATAAAGTTGCTCCGTTTGGGTGCGATTGGGCACTTTTTGTCGAAGGCGCCCGAGCCTCCCCCGTTGGATGCCGTGATCGAGGCCGAAGCGATGTTGAGAGAATTGGGATGTTTGGATTCTTGTGACGCTTTGACACCACTCGGAGCCATCCTCGCTAAATTGCCTATTGGTAAGATGGACAATTTTGGTCTTAGAAGTCAATCAATATATACATGTATATTATTAATATAACATTTATTATTGTAAACCACTGTGCAATTGTTTACTTTTTTTTTCTGAATTAAAGTTCAGTTTTTTAAATTTATTATTATTTTATGTCATACGCCTTTCCGAAGTCGTGGTAGAGTCTAACGATGAGCAAGCGCACGTTTTTAGTGCCTATGCTAATAAACGATTTTCATTTCATTTAATATACAGATACTTTGTACATGGTGGTTCTTTAAAAGTGATGAAAATTGCTTCCTTGTGTCCCTCATTTTGGTATAACTTGAAATTGATATTTTATTAAAATAATATGATGTTTTAGAACCTCGTCTGGGTAAAATGATGGTGTTGGGCTTTGTGTTTGGTGTGGGAGATGCGTTGACAACAATGGCCGCAAATTCCTCTACTTTCCCGGAGATCTTTACCTTGGATACTGGCAGGCGTCGGTTGTCTATGCATCAGAGAGCGTTGGCTGGAGACAGGTGCTCGGATCATGTCGCTATGTTGAATGCTTTTCAGGTAATACTATTCTATATTTAAAATGTTTTTTGTTTTCAAATTGTGAAAAAAATCCCAAATAATGTCATGATGTTATGGTCACCATTAAATTACATAAATGAGGTATTGTATTAATTTTATTTGAAATATATTGTTCTATAATTTAAATTTTAAAAACTTAAATGCAATATGTACCTTCAGAAGAAAATAAACTAATGTCACGCTTCTATACAAACTGTTACCATGATTTTAGTTTTAAATTTCGGGACATTTTATATATATTGAAAATTTTAAAGTAAATAGTTAAAAAAGGTTTAAATTAACGTAAGGAAGGAGGAAAATTATGATTTTTATAATGTGATTTTTACCACGATGGTACACAAAAAAAAACCAACTCATTTTGAATATAATTTGTTTTACAGTTATGGGAACGCGAATACGCTAAAGGTGAAGAGGCCGAAGCGAAATGGTGCGAATGGAAGGGCGTTCAATTGACTACACTAAGAGTGACTTATGAAGCTAAGAATCAATTGAAAAGTGAGTCGTGATAGTTTCTACTAAATAAATAGACTAGGCGCCCCTGATCGATTTTTAATGCCCCCTCACTGGACTAATGTAAATGTATGATAACCAGAGCGATTTACTTACTCTTGTCAACGGCGATATACAGCAAGTAGTCAGTTGAGTTTAGAATAGGCATGTGGACAGATTTGTAAATTATGCGCTCTCTGTGATTTTCAAATTTAGTATTGCGCCCTCAAGTACAAACAGATTGCCGACCCCTGGACTAGGGTGACCATGGTATAATTGAGAGAGACCTTAATGTCTGTTGTCATATGCTTACTGCCTTGATTCTAAATCAACTTGTGACTGAAGAGTGTGTTTTGTATTATTTACCTCACCTTTACGTTTCAGATATTCTAACAACATCAATAGGCTTCCCGGAGGAGTGTTGTATACCGGGCCATTGGAATCCCAATGTGCCTGATCCCAATTTGGACTTGGTCATGGCTCTCATGTGCTACGGACTGTATCCTAACGTCTGCGTGCATCAGGGGAAGAGAAAGGTGACTTGCACATACTGGTACTAATAAAAGCTTAAGGTGGTACGTTACTAGGATTCACGTAGACACTGAGTTCATTATAATCATCTTTACCCATCATAAACATGATATATGCACTGAATTTACTTGAAACCTATAGGTATATACTAGGGGGGACCAACCTGCAGCTCTTGAAGGATTACTTGTGGCTCTCGATAAATATACCTGAGTTCCCTTTTCATGTTTGTGCTATTATATTATAAAAAAATAGTATCATTCCATGTGTTTCAAAATGTCTTTTAAATTACTGATAACAAATATGAAAGACTAATTGCGACGTTTTTCGATAAAAAAGACGAATTTATTTTTAATTATTATCCTGAAATATGAAGGTTTTTTTAAATCATATTTCCTCATCTGTTTGGGGATCATGTATCTAGTCATCGGGCAAAATGTGGTCACATGTTGGTTCTCCTTGCAGGTACTAACAACAGAAGGGAAGCCGGCGTTAATACACAAAACGTCGGTGAACTGCAGCAACTTGGAGCAAAAGTTTCTGTCCCCCTTGTTTGTGTTCGGCGAAAAAGTCAGGACGAGAGCTATTTCATGTAAACAGACCAGTATGGTCGCGCCTTTGCATTTGCTGTTATTCGGTTGCAGGAAGGTCGAATGGGTGAGTTTCATTATTTTTGTTTTTAGTTCAAATTTTCGCCACTAGATGACGGAATAATAAAAATTATTTACATTATTTTAAATTAAAAACTTCTTAAAATACTGTTTACACAACTGTCTCTTACGTCGCCTCGGTTTCTCAATTCGTGTTAAGGTCGATTTTATATATATTTTAGACTAGCTTGCAATTATGGATATAAAATAGTTTAAAAAATATATAAGTAATTTGGTTTATCATCTTTAGGTGGATCGTAATGTTCGTCTGGACAACTGGATAAACTTCTCAATGTGCCCTTCTGCGGCGGCCCTCATATGCGCTCTGAGGCCAGCAGTGGAAGCGCTCGTGGAGAAAGCGGCAGCGCAACCAGACGCAGCGCTGCAACTGACGCCCGCTGAACAAAAGGTAAACGATAATTACCGCCAGATGTCGACACCTGGATTGTATCTCACATTAAATATTGTGGGCGATAATTATGATAAATGAGGTTCTGTGCTTGTTTAGATCTCCTGGCTTATGTCTGGTTAATATTAAATTGCTATTTTAACAGGTAGTAAACTGCATAAGAGAATTATGTGTTATAAATGCCGGTGATTATAACTTGCTGCGCGAGGAACCGACACAGTTGAGAAACGAGGGAATCAAACGAGGCGGCTCTCAGAGAGGATGGGGTACTTCTGGACCAAGAGGCGGCGGAATGGGTAAAGGAACATGCATGTTATATTTAATATCAGAGGTTTTAAACCGTCTCCAGGTTGATACATTTTAACTTAATGATTGTTTATAGGAATGGGTGGGAATGGCTATATGGGTGGACACGGAGGTGGATTCCGCGGGGGAAATCGTGGAAGAGGTTTTGGAGGTTGGGGAGGAGGTAGAGGCGCCTTCGGTTTTGGAGGCGCAGGATGGCATGGAGGTAATAGAGGCGGATATGGGGGAGGTCCAAGCAGAGGAAATAGGAGAGGCGGTGGAGGTAACTCCAACGATTCACTGTGGGCACATGGGGGTTATTAGGTTTTATTATAATGATTCCAATCGTTTTATCATGACTAAATAAAATTAGTGTTTAGAAAAGATTCGTTTTATTTTATATAATCCAAATTAAAAAGTACAGTTGAATTCAAAACAATTTAAAACTAAATGAAAAAGAAAAATAGCGTTCTTTCTATCAAAAATCACAGTCAAATGTATTGATCGGCGAGGTACGTGCGCTTTCTCAGAGCAATTGTTATTGCTTTACCGATTGAATTTAATATACTAGAGAGAATAAACGTTTGCTGTTCCAGTTCTGTATAACTCCACGAGCACTATAACAATGGATATTTAAAGCGTGTTGAACTCAACTGTACAATTAAAATCAAGGAAGTGGATTTTGGACAACAATAAGAACAAAATCACGATCAGGCGCCACCATGATTTCACTCTTCTTGCTTCTTATCCTTAAAAACGTCAGGTCGTTCGTCGGATCCAGATCTCTGATGACGGACTTCGCTTTATCGACTAAAGCCGTCATTAAACCGGCATATTGCACGGAAACGTGGTTGTCCAACGTACTTTTAATAGGGATACCTTCTCCGTTCACAATGATAACACCCAAAACGCCTTTATGTGTAGTTAATTTACGGACGGTCTCCTCTGCTTCGTTTGCCATTTAAATATCAAAAATTCGGGTTTTTGTTTCAATACTGCCCCCTTGATGAATTCTCTCAGCGTCGAATATTTTAAACAAATTATTGGGAGTTAAAAAAATGTAGACGTCAATCCATTCGTAAACAATCTTGACTTATGTCAATATCAAAAATAACATAAGCATTCGGATATTATTTCTTCGTATGAATTTAAAAAAATGTTATTTGTATTGAATTAATTATAACAGAAATAAAACGACAATTTCAAAGCAATACTATATTTTTAAATTGTACAATGCAGGTCCGATTATGTTTTAAATAAATTACTAAAATATGATCACAGACAACTCAATAGTAAAATCGAAAATAAATTACATAGATATTTAACACTAGATTTACCAGCATAAATATACCTATTTCTACCAAAACCAAAAAAGTATATATTTGTTAAAAATAATATAAAATTCATAAAACTAATTCTTTTGTTATAAATTAAAGAAGATTAGAAGAATTAAAGAAAATGTTACATGCAGTAGGAATTTTAATTAGATCTTGCAAGACCAGTCATTTTGACTGCTCTGGTAAATCTAGTGTTAATAGACAACTACGGGCTTCCGTTTCAAAGATTTTCGCTTTTACAGCACTTAAAAATGACACTCAAGTATACATAATAAATTGCACGTCGAATTATAATCACTGGGCTATATATATTTATCTCGCTCCAACTACTGCTTTTTCCAATAAGCTATCTCTTCTCCACAAAAACTATCCCGAATTACACAAAAATAATCTAAATCCATAACTATTTAAAATAGTAAATTTCACTATGACAAAGATAATATTGTGACGTGGCTTATTCAGTCACTATTGAAATGTAAATAATGCATTTGCCTTAGTTTTTTCGCGTGCACTTCCTTCGAAATAGCTTTCTTAGTTAAATATTTAAAAATATAAATAAAATAAACATTATTTTGGCAATAATGAGCGAGTAAATTATTATTAATGGAATTATTTGGTAACATTAATAAATAATTGTACTAAAATAATAATAATACTGGTGGAATAAAATCACCTTTAAATGGAGAACTAATTGCAATACAACATTCAAAATTTCAATCATAATCGATTACTATAATTGGGATTAATGTTTATTTTAGCGAACGACTTGGGCAAATTTTTTTACACTCCGATAATAAAATTAATTCTATAGTCAAAAAACTTAAATCCTGTTCCTGTTATATATTTTTTTTGCCTACCCACAGTGTTTTTTTTAAACATTAAAATCTAATCTCCTTTAGTTGCATGTCATTTATGTAGCTAATATATTTGTTTCCAAATTATCTAAATCTAAGTCCCACTATCCACTGAACCATAACTACATCCCAATGGATCACTGGTTCTATAATACTACAAGCTATATAATTTAAGCTAAATGTATAATTTAAGCTAAATATTATACTAATTGACATTAGCATGGTCGAAATGACTACTGGGCATTGTTACTAGAGAAATTCAGTCGCCACCGCTATGCCGGCTTAATAAGACAAGCGTATTGACACAACACTAGCTGGGGACAAAAGCTAATTTGTCATAGAACATATTTAAGCTACGCATTTTAAGCCACACGCGTTCGATGTTCTTAACTAGAGAATTGTGTAAATCTTTAGCAAGTAAAGCATGTCCAAATACGAAGTTTATAAAAATACATGTGTTTTTATACAAAAAATAGTGATTTATATTTTGTATAAACGACCGGCGTCAATGATATTTACAAAGCAACAAGCCTAGTGTTACAATCACGCCATTTTTCCTGCAATTTTCTATGTTCCTCGTATTGCTGTTCCGATATATGTTTCACAGCTGGATTGCCCTGAAACATACGAAGAGAGCTTTTTTGATTTCTCTTAGTTGATTTTGTGCAGCTTTTTTATAGAGACACATCTTCAGCTTTCGGAAGGTCGAATTAAAATTTCGGTAATTTTTTAAATTTTGAATTAGAAACAATCTTGAAATATAGGTTTATGTTTAAAGGTCGTTGACCGCTTTTTAAAAATTAAATACTTAATTCTTTTTTTCACATATATTGTTAATATACTCATGAAGTTATTACAGATTTTGAATTGCCGTAATAAAAAAAAAACAACTTACTTTAATCTTCCTGGGATCCAAATTAGCTCCTAAACTCTGAACACCCTTAGCAAGCTTGGAGAGTGGTGATAAAACCATTTCCCTAGTCGCAGTGCCGACAGGGCTGGCCATATTTTTAAGCTGCTTCAGCGCTGATTCACTGTGCGATTGGCCAATATTCAGCGTGATTTCGTGCTGAGAATTCGACCTTACATAAAAATTAACATCCGGTTGTGTATCTAGCGTTACATCGCTTGAGCTGTGAGACAACTTTTGCGAGAGCAGCAGCGAATTTGGAGGACTGTTCCTGTGTTTGAAGTCGTCGGCACTATCCACTTGTATTTCCGGTGTGCGAGATCGAATACTACAATCGGACTCCAAGAACGGATTCTTTTTGATGCTGATCGGCGTTTTCCCCGTGCGTTTCGGTTCATCATACACTTGAGATGTTAGACTCGATTCCGGCAGCATTTCTATAGCTTCATTCGTGTCGACCGTTTCAATCTTAGACGAGTATAGTGGATTTTCGATCAAGTCACAATCGTCTTGTTCAGTTTTCTGTTGCAACTCTTTCCCTATATAGTGTTGCGTATTTTCAAAATTGTCCAAAGTGGGCTCGAATATGTTTGTGCGGTTTTCGTCATCTGAAGAGTAGTCGGAGCTCATTCCGTCTGACAAGCTGCCCTTCTTCCTGCGCGGCTCACTTTTGTTTTGGCCTAAAGTGAATATCTTCTTTGTGCGCGACGCGCTCTGGTCGAATTTCAATTGTAGACTGGGCCGTGCTCTCGCGTTTAATGAGTGACTTAGCTTATTTAGTTTGCTGAATTGTTCCGTCACATTGTTCAGAGCTTTCGATCCTGAAATTTTCATAAAATTAGTACTGCCTCTATGCTTGGTTTTATGAGATAATACACCCCTAAACGTGACTACAGTATGATTTCCAATTAAATAGATGACATTGGTAGAGTTTTGATTGTTGCAAAAAAAAAAGGAATAATTAACCGATCCGATCAATTCAGTTGGCAACATTTAAAAAAAATACATATTGACATATAGAACTGTCAAATTAGTATATGGAATAAAATGTAGCACTAAAGTCATTTCACGTACTACATTTGCTACACAAACAAAATAATACAAGAGAAAGTTTACAAACAATGTAATCCTTATTAAGCTTCTTAGTCGGCTATTAGTTTTAATATTTTTATATAAACATGTTCCATTACACTGGCATTTCTCATTGCAAGCATCTGTAGGACAAGTTTTACATTTATTAAAGAAGGGAAAACTATCAATCGCAAGACAAGAACTGATATTTGACTGAATAAAGAACTGGAAATCGTTTTGGTCATAAAAGTTACATGTACTTTGGTCTCAAAGTGGCAAATTGTCAGTTTTCTGATCACAATTCATTCTTGAAGCAAGTACAAAAAGGTATTCGTAATTTTCTTGCAATGTAATCTTGTTGTACTGTAATTTTTTGTAATGTAATCTTAATGTACTGTAATTTTCTTGCAGTGTGATCTTAATGTACTGTAATTTTCTTATACTATAATATACATACCAACACTTCGTATGTCAGCGACGAGTTGTGTTTCGCTAACATTCTTCGTCAATGTTGGTATTCTGGAGAGATCCAAATAAAGTGAAGACCTTCCACTACCCACATCAACTTGAGACGGGTGTATCTAGAAGATTTAAATATATATAAAGCACTGTTGCTACAAAACTTAGAAGACTACTGTTTTGGTTAAATCTTAAAAATGCTAGCAGATAAAATCAGAATATTACCTTTGACTTCTTTCTTTCCAATTTCACGCCTTCGTTAAAAGGTATCGGTGGCAGTTTGGCGACGTCACGGGCGACCAACAGTGACTCGCAAATAGAATGGAGTGATTCTATGAAATATAATAAAAAGCTATCAAGTGAAAATATACATATATATGTTCACTATATATATAACAAATATCTCTCGAGATATAAGTGTATCCAGTTTGGAGTGAAGCCACAGTTATATACCTATTCCTAGTTACTTTCACTTTGGTCCAATTCAGACGCATGTAAGAACAAAATATCGCCCTAAAAATGACAGATGAGTGCCCTAAACTTTACCCTTTAACTTTTTTATCACACATCCGCGGACAGTTCTCATTTCAAAGTCAAATTAATTACGAAATTTTAAGATTCTGTAATGATTATTAATCTTATTATTACCTACAGGTATCAGAGTTAACGACTTAGTATATATTTAATGAAACTTATTTATTTATATAATTTAAGCAATTTTTAAATGACGTTTTCTTTTAAATAAATATGAAAATTATAATCGCTGGATGCAAGCAAATAGATCATACTAGTGCTCAATGGGGGAGGCCTATGTCCAGCAGTGGATGTCCTATGACTGAGATGATGATGAATATAACAAACTGCAAATGGTCTCTGATACTGTAACTCTGTTGTTAACCCTCCATCGGCCGCGGCCGATCTCACAGGCACAGCAATTATAGGTTCTATGAACTCTTTTTTCTATAACTATTGTATAAAATTTACTTCTAAACATTTCAATTAAAAATGATTTATTTTAATTTTCATCTTAGATTTAATTAGAAAAAAATTAATCATCAATTTTCTCAATGAGCCCGTCAAACACACCGCGCCTGATCTAAGGAGTTTTTGAGGGGCGCCCGACGAAGGGTTAAGAAGTGGATTAGTGAATAGATATATTTACCGATCATTTCGTCTCTAGTAGTGATAGCGACGGCCATATTGTTAAAAAATCTCAGAGTAGTCGACCTAAACATATGAAAGTATCCAGTTTCATGGTTGTGCAAATAATTTATACGAATGCAATGTATCCCCTCCGTGTTACTTTTGCGGGCGACGTTGAATAATATCTGAAAGAATACAATAAATAAATTAAATTGTATTGTACTGTTGTGTCTTGTAATAGGTTGAAGAACTAGAAATAGGATGGATCACTTTCTTCTCCTCAAGCCATCATAGACGAGATGACTACTGCACGCATGTCTCAGTTCATGGACCGCACTCTAACTTAACATCATATGTTGTGAAGTTATTACAATATCGTGCAATTAAATATTATTAACAAGTACATTACAGTGTCGTTAACGAATAAACGTATAGTAACAAATAAATAAATTCTAAAAGCCTCAATGGATAGTGAAATCGAAACTAACCGTAGTATTTGTGTCAACAACACCCAGTTCGATTGATGTGACGTCATGTAAAGGAATGCGTTGTACCGAAAGGAATCTGTAAATGACAATTATATATACTTATTATTAAATAGTCATTAAACCGGCATAATGAAGTTGATTGTTGCTTGTACTTTTCCATGAACCACACACTAGTTTAACATCAGCGTAATCATATGACAGTCTGTGAAATAGGAAAAACCTATTATCTCTTGTTGCCAATAGATATAAATATAGCTAAATGAATATAACATGAATACAGCGCCATCTACATGTTCTTACTGACAATTTTAGTTTTTAATTCGGATATTCACCACTAGATGCCGTAACACCTATTCTTATCACATCTCAGTAGTACCAGATTATAGAAAGCATATTATATTTACTAATGAGAATTGACCGATACAAACCTGTCAGCCGCCTCATCATAATCGGCCACATAATAAGCATCACTGGTTAACAATAACACACTGTCCATCTCTGTCTCCTGAGGATCACCAGTTCTATAAAACAAAACACATATACTTTTATAGTTTAATTTTTTCAATACAAGCAATAGCCGCATATCCTCGGTATCCCTACAACTATCTATGCTTGAGAGAATCAAGTCAAAACTCACAGTGGATCAGCATCAATAAGCCCCCAGGACCCGAGCACAGGTTCTGTGTCAACTATAAGCTTCTTGCAATCGTCTATTAATGATTTGACATGTTGCGCCATTGCTGCTGTATCTGGCACGTCTACATCCTGAAAGAATAATAGATACATAATGTGGTAGACCAATTGGTATGTGGTTAAAGTTTTCTATTTAAACATATCAAAATCTTTACTTCTACTATAACAAGAAACTCGTCGAGCATAGCCTGTATGATATAATTTTAGTAGGTACATTATTGCTTAACTTTAAATTAAACATCTTTAAAGAAAATACAATTAATGAAAATAATGTTAATACCTTATACATATAATGAAAATGAAAATACACACAATCATCTCAATCACGCTAGGTTGTCATCAAGATATTCATTTATCTTACAATAAGCCTTTTATAGTTCGAGTTTAGTTAATGAAATAAATTAATTAATAACCTTAGCATTAGTTGCGTCTGGCACAATGAGCTCGTCCGGTATGGACTTGGACTCGCCCGTCATCACATCGATTGCAGCCTGGCGTAACGCATCCTTGAATGTTGACAAATAATATCTGCAACAAACATAACATTAATGTTAAAATTAATCACATAAAAATCAGGCATGTTAGAAAGAGACAGATAGTAGACTGTTTGTTCCGTACTTGAGAACTATGACTATGATTTAGGTGAATTCATGGTGGTATCCATACCAGCTCACATTTTTGAAGGGAAATATATTTTATTTTTAAAATTAATTGGAAAAAGAACGAGCTTTTTTTTATCATATACAATATATAACGACTCGGAACTATATCTAAGGGCTGTTTAAACAACATTTTAGCGATGAAAATTGTCAATTTCGCATGACATTATCATTAAAACTGACCTTCCAATTCCAAATGAAACTTCCAAAACAACAAACTCTGAAGTCATTTGTTGTCCAAAATACGAAGGCATTAATTCTAATTTAGGTTTATCCGTGTCCAAAGTGCCCATCGCCATCATTGAGGCGGTTTTTAGGTCACGCCAAACGTTGTCAATCTCCTCTACCATTTTCAAATTGACACTTTGACCAAGTGCTATGTCAATGGCTAGTTGTGTCAAATTGTCACAAAAATGACGGATGACGTATCTGGTTGAGAGAACATTGTGGATTTCATTTGTTTTTGACAATGTTACAAAGCGCCATCTCTTTAGAAGAATAATATGGAACAACTACATTTTATATTTTATAGCTTTGATGAATAAATTCTTTTCCTGACTGTACATATCTACCTCAACAAACCAAATAAATATTTACCGACTAGCTGATGCAACCCCGTCTTTCATCATTCCAGTGAATTTTCTCTCACCTGTCCGCGTGTAGTCCCCCTGTAACATTATGTTAAGCAATATATTCCGTTATTATTTGGCATTGTATATGGCAACCACTATCTGCAATTCCTTGAAAGTTGGTTGGTAGAGAACCACCTAACATTAAATCCATCATGTGCACGTTTTTTTTAACACATAAACATAGCATTAATATATAAAAGAAATAATATTTATTATTCTGTACTCTAGCAACGGTTATGTTATTGCAATATGGTATATTTTCTTATTGATATTTCAGAATATACTTTTTAAAAAATTAATTAGATATAAATATAATACTTACTGAAATCAAATAAGCCTAATTATTCTAAGTCACATTATATCAGTGGCATAAAAGCCATCCAACATAGAAACAAAAACTCACTCTCACTAGACCGTCCCTACTAAGGTTACCTTCAAAGCTTTAGTCCCAGCGTACTGTCTCGATATAGTATCTCCATTGTCAGCCCACATGGTTAGGAAAGCCTGCCTCAAAGATGGTGGTAAACCAGAACCAGGTGTACCCAATCCTAGCCGACATAGTTGCAATTCCAACACGTATTTGGCTATCGCCGTCTGGAATATAATAAAATATACTATAGCTATAAAAACATTGCAATCTTGTATAAATTGAACCAATGTAGTTAGTGGATCATGCTTATTGAGCTGTATAACAAGTTTCATGCAAATTATTATTATTTACTATTAGGACAAGAACAACCCAGACATATAACAATCAGACCTAAGACAAGTCAAACCTGTGATTCCAAATTCACTCAAATTTTCCATTAGATGTCATTAAATGGAAAACAAAACACATAAATACCACTAATAACTTTTAAATCCCCTAATTTTGACTTGCTAGTCTATTAGCCGATCTAGTTAATAATTCTGGACTTCCACTATACACTACACGTATTAATTATTAGGTCTTCCATGTCTCACCTGCACCACATTTGTCCTATCCAAGCAATCTATACAATTGACTCGAAACACCCCCTCCTGAGAGCATATCAAACCACGATCGTCGCGCCAACAGAACTTCATTTCATTTATAATTTCAGCCAATGCATTTATCAATATCCCAACATTCTCGTAATGCATGCCCCGACTAAAACGTTTTATCAATTTTACAAATCAAAATATTAGCCGATATTTTAAGTAAAGATGCTAATGCCCAATAGATGGCGTTAGCAAAAATATGTAACACATTCAATAATTACAACTTCAGCCGTAGTATTGTTCTCATATAATAATCCTCCCTACTATATAAATGTGAATGTGAGTTTGTTTAACCGATCATCATGAAACTTTGTACACATATTTTTGGAGGTGCTAGAAGTAACATGGGATACTTTTTATTTTTATTTTTTTTAAATTTTTTACTATAGTTTCCAATTGACTATAGTTTCAACTGTTTGGAATTTTTCTATATCTATTTTTAACTATTTGAATTTTTGAGGTTAGATCATATTGATTCATTTCTATTGAAATAAACTTAGACTTAAATGCTAGTGAAGCCGCGGGTTAAGCTAGTATATAATATATTTACCAATACTCATGAAAATCGAAAGTAGCATATATAACATCAGGGCTGTTATATTTAAGCACATGATTCCCGTATGCCTCCCATATTATTTTCTCTCTGCCTTGCTGCTCAACTAAGTTGACAATACAAACTTGTTGATATTTCTTTAACTCATCGTCGAAATGCACTTTGAATGCCACTTCGTTTTCTTCTTCATCTGTTTAAGTTCAACATAATGGAGATAAATAACTCGTGTTTGTTTTTGTGTTGGAGAGACTTGAACAAAATACTAGCTTTGACAATAGTTGATACATTATTAACTATAACATATATACATATGTATAATATATAATATAATAGGTACATATTTTTAATGTCTAAATTGTCAATTATATCACTGTTTTAAAGACCAAAATTCACTGCATAAATTATTTACTAACATTAAAAGAAAATTTTAAGTTTAAAATTCATTGACTAATTGATTTCCGACTTGTAACCATTTTCTATGTTCACATGATAAGTACTAGATAACTTGCAAGCCTAAGAAATCACAATAAGCAATTGTCAGTGAGTAGAAATAATTTAAAAAATAAAGAATAATATTACTTCTATCCAAACGAGGTGGCGGACGAAACTTGTACTCTGGTTGACTCCAGAAGATAGGCACTGAACCACGAACCTAAAACGAAAAAACTCTGAACGCTGTTGTGACTGGGTAATAATGAGTTGATTTATAATCGAAAACGCCTATTACACAAGCGCTAATTATGTATATATTATTCTGAAATATAGAATAATTTTAGAGCAAAATGCATGCGACCTAGATAAAATAATATATAATTAAAAACATTAGTTAACCACACGCTCTGGTTCTTTACTTGATAGAGATAACATCAGGTTATTTTTAAATTAAATTAATTTGTAGTCATATTCTTCATACACCGCACGCATGTTAATTATTATTACCAATTAAATGTTGAAATTAAAAAATATTTAAAATAAATGTCAAATTGGTTGTTAATGGATTATTTACACAAAGAGGGCGTTGGCTTCTTTTTTACAGACGACATTGATGTTTTGTTTGATAAACAAGTTAACTGACCTCATTTAAGAAACAAAACACTAACAATATACAAACTAAATATAACAATTAATTTGCATAGCCTCAACTTTTAATTTCTAAGTAAATTTATTAATACCTTTCTAAGCATAATACACTTACTTGTATAAACGATGCTCTATGAATGCTATCAGAACACACAATGGACACAATTTGTTCCGTCTCAACATAGTTTGCTACTTTTCCACCAGGCTCAATGCCACGACGATTGTATCTGAAATAAATGGAGTCTGTGGAGTGACCGCACCCTGTTCAATAATAGGCAAGAGTGTTGTCAGTGATTTTCTTTTTCTTTTTAGTGATGATTATTATCATATAACATGCTCATACCAAGCATTGGTGTTTTATACTTTCACTATCACTTTTGTTTATTCTGTAACCACTTGTACAGTCTGTTTTTGAAGACATTGGCAACCTGTTCCATTCATTTACAACACTATTTGGTAATGAGTGACAGGCAATGTTCTCAGTACTGTATGATTTGTAGTTTAATGTTGTGATCATGATTATGATTATTCACATGATATATATCTCAGTGTCAAAACTCACCTAGTACCGGCTTGGTATCTAGATCTTCTAGAAATAATACCCAAAGTAAAAGTTTCATCATTCGTGTTAGTATTGGATAACGATTCTGTATTCAAAGGATTGATGTCTGCGGGTTCAACTGCTATTTGCGAAAGCTGAACGTAGCCCTGGATTATTGGTAATATCCATTCGTCGCATTGTGGACTCTGAAGACAAATCATGAAGTGTACCATATTAAAACTAATTTAGTTTTTTTATAGTAGTCATATGACCGCCCACTTGGGGTTAAGTTTGAGTGTGGTCCTTGAGCAGATACAACAGTTACAAGGACAGATGTCTACAGGCAGCGTTCGCATGCACTATGAAGGCCGAATATGCTCCATCCAGGTTGACCACACTGCAAAATCAGTTCCTAATAGACTGGTTACACATAGAGTAGAAGAACAAACCTCTAAAGCGATAATATCTTTCAACATATGCTTGTTCCAGAAGAATCTATCATCAACATGTTTCCACCATCTAGTGACGTCTGTAACAGGTCTGGAGCCCTCTTCTTTTTCTAGAATCTTCTCATTTTCATATTGTCTTTGGAGGCTGTTAGTGAGGTCAAGGGTTCTTGAGTAGAAAAAGCTATCTGATTCATTGAAGATTTTGTGCAATTCATCCGTGAGCCGTTTCTCTAAACGTTCAGAAACTTTTTCATCTCGTTGCTTCTTTACTGTTTGTTTTACCTACAATATATAAATACCTTTTACTTATGTTATTCATGGGCATAATTCAACAAATTCAAAAGATAATAAAATGACTACTTTTACTCTTTTTTTTTCACATATTATAATAGTAGTAACCACTAAATTTTACATAAAAACATTAATTGCAGTGAGATGATGATTGCTGTAAAAAGCTTTCAAACATAGCATCTGATGAAAATAAAATAATAAATGTTTATTTTTGTATTACTTAATTAGTTATTTTTGCTATGGATACAAGAATGATTCATATGACATAGTTAGTTTTTATGTAAAGTTAATCATAGTGACTAAAAAAACTTAAGGTTTAAAATTATTTAATTTTCAAAACATGGAAACTTATTAATAAAAATAAACATATCATTTAAAATTAGTTAAATGAGGTTCTCAAATAACTATATATAGTATGTTCTAAATTATTACGTCCTTATCTAATACCTTTCAAAGTAATTCAATTCAAACCTTTGTTTATAAATATTGCAAATCATATTCACCTGAGTAGCAGCTTGTTGTGTTGTAGTTTTTATAGTATTACTTGCAGTTTTCACAGCACCTAATGTTTTATTCAGAAAGGCAGAGTTCTCAAACAATCGTCCAGCTTTTCTGATATTAACTTTGTTGTTCCCTATTGAATATAATGAACCATGTTTTGTGCAAGGACTCAATTCTATATCTTGATTTGCTGAGCCCAAATTCAGAAAACATACAGATTTAATTTTATAAATACTGTGATGAAAGTATATCTGACCAACGTGAGCGCTTTCTTTTATAATCATTAGTCTAGGCTCAAAGATATTTGAATGCTCTACTTTGCCAATAATCCCATCGGTAATTCCTAAACATTCTATATCTTCAATGTCCGATAGGTCCCACGCTAAAATTAATGTTTATTATTACAACTAATTTGAATTGTTAATACATTTTAGGAGCATCAATGAATTTGAGCAATTTATTACATACCAGATTTCACACTAAACGCTCCACTTAATCGATTCCACCACAAGCTAGATTCATTTTTCACAAATATATAATACAACTCAGATCTAAACACCTCCATCGTAATTTATATGAATTATCTGTTATTTAAAAGCCATATTCATTGTTATTGATACTGCCCCTCCTCGCTAGAGGCAGACTTTTTGACATTTGACAACTATAGCGAATAGCAAGAGGAATGAGCGTTGAGCGTTGTTGTTATTTCATAAAAGGCAAAGAACTCTTTGTTCATATAATATACGATAGTAATTCCACGTTTCAAAAAGGATTGATAGTATCAGTTTTGTTTTCTAATTGTATAAAAGCAATTGAATCTTCCCTAAAATTTTTAGTAGATTTTTAGATAAAAAATAAAAACAAATGCTTTTTTACTTTGGATTTTTTTCCGTTTCAAACACGCTCCCGAAAAGTTATTATTCAAAATTATTATTCATTAAAACTGTAAGAAACCAAAATTTTAATTAATTATTTAATTTAAATGAATGCCCGCCAAAAATTTCAACGTTTTGCTAAAAATTCGTTATATCTATTACCAAAAGATTAGAGGGAAAATATAATAAATCAACACCACCATCATCACCATCGATTTGTAAATATGGCTGAAAAGTAGATAAGATTTCCGTTCTTGTATTGTTAACAGATGGTTATTTATGTTTTATACGCCATTTAAACACTAAATTGGATTAGACATTTGAGATTATCCGAAAGAAAATGTCAAATATTCATTTTACGTTCCGTTCATATAAGAGAAAATCAACTTAAGTAAAAATATCATTAGAAATATGAGAAGCTTAATACTATTACAAATTACTAATCTAAAATAAATAATGCTGTACTTAACTTTTGAAATAAAACATAGAAATATGTTATAAATTTTGAATAATTGTACTTTGTTGTGAATATAATATGTGCGTAATGGATCTCAATAAACAAAATTATTTTTACGTTGGTCATATTGTATCAATTTTTTGTCACATCCGGCATGACAGAACGCTAAAATAAATTAGTGTGATTTTAGTTGGCGTACGGCGTCTTTTGATAAAATGGATTGGCAATTAACGTGTAGAATATGTTTAGAATCTGGGGATATGGTTTCTCTTTTCGATTGGGACGAAAATAATGAGATGCTTGGTGACAAATATAAATATTGCTGCGGTGTTGAGGTAAAAATTGCCCTCCAAAATGGTGATTAGCATTGGCCACCCTATGAATTTTTTCATTCAATAATGTTGCTATAATTCTGTTTTATTTAGATTTGTGTTTTTATTGACGTTTCTGTTTTGCTACGTAGTGGGGTTTTTTGTTTACCATTAATTATTTTCGTTTTTAGATTAAGAAAAGTGATACGTTACCCACGCTAATTTGCTTGAATTGTGTTGACCGTTTAACAGAGGCTTACAAATTTAAACAGCAGTGTCTTTCATCTAATGAAACTTTGAAGGAATGCCTGGATGAATTCTTAAAAAGTGCAGCAACTGCAGCCGAGAATTCTAATAAACGTAAGTTATTTATAAAAGGTTAGGATCTTTATTGTGTGAACATGAACTTATGAAAAATAACGGTTAACAAGCTAAATGTTCATGCTAACATTATAACTCATGGTCATTATCCTAGTTTGCCATATACAAATAGTATCACGTTTCGAAGTAGCTTGGTTTGGATACCCTCATCTCATCAAGCTAGCATTATTGAGGTCAATCTCTAGACATCTCTGTATGGTGAAGTATAGTAAACTTCAGCTCAGTTTATTCTGGCCTTCCAGCAACAAAAGGTGTAACAGAAACTATAACTATAAAACAAGAGAATGGTATACTTGTCCAATATGAATTACCGATCGAACATGAGCCGACAAATCTTCCATGGCCACGGGGTGATTCCACTAACAATGGTAACACTGTTATTACAAAAGCACCAGAACCAAGGAAAAGAGGACGGCCTCGTAAATATCCTAATAGACAGGGAGAGATTGGTGAGTAATTTATTAGTAGTAAGTGCATCTTTTGTGTTCTGCTTTATGTTTGGAATGGTGGAAGAAGAATAATATAGTATATAGTTCTCTTATAAAGTTGTTTTTATGTATACAGTCTTGAAAAATAAAGTGGTTGGAGTATATTATTTGTATTTGTTTCAGTCAGCTCACCTTATGTTCATAAAACAACAAAAGAAGCGGATGAGGAACCCTCATTGACCACGTTACTTGCTGAAGGCGCGTTGGATGTTAAACAAGAGCCTGAAGATAGTAAGTTATATGAAAATAAAAATTAAGTTAGATAAAAACTGTGTAGTGATATGTTTGTAGTGCATGTCAAATGGTTGTTCCAATAATTTATATGAAAACAATACTGGCATTGTTATATTTTACTTAGAAACCTAAAGTGGTTGAATACAGATTTCATTTACTTAGTATTTCATAATTTACAATACAATATTACAATTATGATAATATTCTATGATTATAGATTTTTTGTGGTAATTGTTGTATACTTTCCACAATATTTTTGTTGTATATCTTGTGCAGTGGTTATATTTTCAAATTTAAATTTGTTTTTTCTTCTTATTTTTATTATGTAATCCTTCTTAATGTTCATCAACTGTGAATGTGAAGAAGTATCTCACTAAGACACAGTCACATAGTCACAGTCACACAGTTACAACAGTCACATTTACGGACCATATACTAACTTAATATCAGGCTGAGTGAGGTCATAGAACGTCCTGGTATTTAAAAAAAAAGATATGTGTATTGTAATGATTATGATTTAGACTAGCTGATGATATGTGGCTAATGATTGATTAATTATTAGGCGTTGTTATATATAACTGGCTGTGTATGTTCATTTATGTCTCGGCCATACAGAGTAGGGGGAAAGGAGCATTGACACACTTTATCTGCTCATGATAGACAGCCTCGAGATAAGTGTCACCATGTTCTACTTCTTTTGACATTGATAAAAAATTTATTTATAATATATAATTTATTGCAGCTGGTGTAGTGGGTGATGAGGATGATCCAGATTTTGTGCCAGAACCCGAGATGGAAGCACTTGAGGAATCGGATGATGAAATTCGCACTAAGGTATTTTATTTGTGCTTTATGTGCATGGTTGAGTGTTACTTTGGTTTCAGTGTCTCAGTTTGGGCATTTATATTTTTTATTTTTATCGACAGCCGCGTCAGAACAAAACTCGTCGTAAGGTCATTAAAATAGAAGACGGTCTGTCTGAAGATGTGTTGTTGAAGGAAACAATTATGGCGTACTCGGAACCTATTCCAGATCACATACTTAATCCACAACAGAAACCGAAGAAGAAAAATGTATCTAAAAAAAAATATATCTATGATAAAACGTAAGTATTAAATACATACATATATTAATCAGTGTGTTGTGAGCTGTTTAAGTTATGTAATTGTCATTTTTGAAATTGCAGACACACATGTGAGACGTGTGGTTCTTCATTCACTTCCAATGCGACACTGCAAGCTCATATAAGAAGGCATCTGGGCATTAAACCATATGTGTGCAGGTAAGTTGTTTTGCAGAAGAAAGTTAATATTTATATGAATCAATTGACCTGGGCTTTATATTATTGTACTATTGCAGCTTAACATTGTACTATCATTGTAAATCTTATGAAACAAATGCTATAGTAAGCTGTATAAATTTTTTTGTCTGTGAATAATCTTAGATATGGATAATAATGTTTTTATTCCAGTGTCTGCGGCTACGCTAGTGTATTAAACGAAGCACTTAAGAGGCATATGTTGAAGCACACTGGTGAGAAACCGTACAAGTGTAGAATTTGTGATAGACGATTCAGTGATTATGGCACCAGGCAAAAGCATGAGAGGTGCGGTATTTGTTTGTTTGTTACATCAGAACTAGGTATAATATATAAGTACAGATGAAAAGAAAGAACAAAAGGTGGTTTATCACTAAACAGTAGTAAATAGTAGGGTGCAAAAAAAAACAAAATAAATTACATATACAAATTACAATAACAGAGATATAAATAATACTAAACATATACATATAGTATAGGTGTTTTAATGTAAGGAATTATTAACATTGATTACTGCTTCAGGTTACACATGGGTATACGGCCATACCAATGCTCTCTGTGTGGTAAATCATTCACATACTCCTATGTGTTGGCAAATCACATGCTCACGCACACGGGTGTTAAGAAATACACTTGTATACCATGTAATAAGAAGTTTACAAAAGCACATCACCTGAAATACCATAACAAGGTGCATCATAGAGATTTGTATATAAAACAACAGATGGAAGCTGAAGCCAAACAGGTACTTTTTGTTTTGTTTCATAATTTTTCCTTTATGGATCAGATTAAATTTATACCTATTGATAATGCGCTTCTTTTAAGAAACTTTGAGATTACAACTGTATGTCAATGCAACACCCTGTTAGGGCATAGCAATATAATTATGTAACAATATTTAAAGTCGAATTGATTAATTAGAAACCATTGATCATTTTGAATCATTGAAATATTCATATATTTTGTTAAAACTGAGTACACTGCTTTAATTTGTTTTTTCATCATATGAGGTTTTTGGCTTAATATTATTATAGATATTTAAGGACATAGCGTGGGGTCGTGTGTGAAATTGTTGGGACTCGGGTCCCAGGACAGTTTTTTCAATGTTAAACTAATATTATACTAGGGCTTCAAACATGTCAAAAAATTGGACCA
The DNA here is from genome assembly GCA_028551675.1 of Tineola bisselliella. NCBI lineage: Eukaryota > Metazoa > Arthropoda > Insecta > Lepidoptera > Tineidae > Tineola > Tineola bisselliella. The sequence continues at coordinate 163,232 of JAPWLS010000615.1, forward strand.
CTTAAGTTATATAATTTAAGTCTTTGTAGTTTAATTCTTGATGATGATAGCTGCTAAGTTAGTTAAAGTGTTTTTTGTTAATGTTATTGTTTTATATTCACAGATGCGTCAACAAATGAATGTGTCAAATATAGCTGGAATGCTATCTGGACAATTAATGGATGGCAAATTGCATATAGTACAGGAGGCAAATGGTGAGACATTGTTTGGTTATTTGTTTTAAGTATATATTTGTACATAATGGAGTGAGGGGTGACATTATAGTTAACGATGCATTGTTTTCAAGGGCAATCTATAGCGTCTGCCATAAAGGCATTCGGGGCCAGTGCTGAAGGACCGACAATTTCTCTCACATTTAATATCGAAATATTATGGTTTTCTTATTACTTTTCTCGTTGCACAAACGTCAATAATTATCAGATTTATTCAAATCAATACATTTACATATTTGATTAATTAAGCAGATCACAGTGAAAAAATTTATATAGTTCACTTTCTTTATATACCAAAAGGGTCCCGAATTCTTGTGTCCCCTAGGGCCCCAGCATAGTCTAAGACAGTCCTGAGGACAGTTTGAGATTTTATTGACATAGCCATAAGGCAATGTTGGATTTTTATAGTGGTAAGCTAAAAAGCTTAAGCTATTGTGTTCTGTTAGATGCAGATTTAGAATCACGAGCGGAGGAAGGCGAAGATGATGTCGAGATTGTGGGGATGCTGACCAAGACTGAAATGGATGAAGATGTTGAAATGCACACCGGTGATAAGGAAACGCATCAGGCTGTTGCTGGTATGCAGAAGGTCAATATTTATGAAGTTGAATAATCTGTTCTTAATGTCTATAATCGTTAATTAGATTAGTATAGAATAGATGTGTATGCGTTAACAGAAGAACAGGCAAGTCGTCCTATGTAAAAAAATAGTAATAGCTCAAATGACTGCATAGTGTTCTTTTTGGATATATTAAATATAAACCTATAAATAAGCATCTAAATGTTTGAAGTTATAGCGTTCTGAAATTAATATGTTTCAAAGATACTTTGGTCAAATGGCCGGTTTCGTCTGTTTAGTGTTACAGGATTGCTTTCTAATATATGTCTTTTTGACAGTTCAAAGTGGTACTAATCTTTTGTTTTGTTTCAGGGGATATTAAACGAGGACGACTTCAGCATTGTAGATGATGAGAAGGAGCATAAATTAGATACTTAAATTGTCTGTTAGAATTCAGTGTTCCTTCGTAACTGTAATTGCTAAAAGCTACTTTACTTACTCATCTTACCTGCCATCTTACCGGATTGTAGAATACTGGAACTGTATTCGTTTTGTTTTAAATAAATTGACATAGAAATCTTGCAGAGAGGTATTCTAACTGTAGATTATATATTTCTCTTTAAAAATAGACACTTAATTTTTTCAAGTGGTCATAAATGGTATCACTGTAAGTGATAGGTAGGTATATAATTTTCTTAATATTTTTAATATGCCATCTGGGTATATATTAAATTGTGTTGCCTTAATTGTGTGTATAAAAAATGTATGTTTCTGTAAATATACAGGTGAGGAAAAAATATGGAAATGTCGGAAAATTGAAGATTAAGTACAAGGTCAAATTCCTTGATAAATATTATAGTATACTGTATTATAGTGGGTATGTAACATTAAATTTTGCTTCTCAGTCAACAATCCTCTGAAAGTTTTCCATAAATTTTCTTTAACCGGTGTATTTTTCTTTTGTTAATTATATTTAAATAAAAGTAAGCTACGTATTAATCACATGCGCGTAGGCAATGTGTTTTTTAGGTGTATTTTTAGTAAGTAATTAAAATCATAATATCATGTTCAAATTGATTTGTTTTATTTTATTCCTTTTGTATTTGTTTCTAATTATTTACGAATTAAGGGCCTTTTTTAATACAATAATGACCGCTTAGTGCCTGAAATCGTACATACATAACGAAATGAAAACGGCAGACCTCAGATTAAATTTTCTGTTTAATAAATAATTTTTTAAATAGATAGCTTATAGGGAGGGGCAAGTGTATTTTATACGGGAGTTGTTTTTGAAAAAAGTTTAAGACGCCCTTCGTTTTCTCCTTTTTGTTCTTTAATGTGAAAAAAAGAAGCGAAAAGTTTCCGCGCGGCGAGTTTAAATTTTTCCCCCGTTTAATGCGCTTATTACGAGCGAGGAAAAATATGTCAGAGCTATTCAAAGTTTTTAATATTTTAGGATAATGTTAACTGACGTTTTACGTAACTTTATCGAGCGTAGACTAAATTAGTATGTCAACGCGCGTATAGTTTTATTGTAGACTTATCTCTGTTGAATTATCAAATTTTTTTTTAAATTTGTATAACAGACTAGCATCAGTATAACACTCACTTAATAGTATCGTCTTAATGTGTAACTGCTCATCCGATATATGTTGAACACAACATAGCTTAATTTTTCTTCTATGTATTTGTTAATGTTATGTGTAGGTTTGTTAAATAAATTAATTAATCGTCTGGATACTCTATTCCTAAATTAATTGTATTGCCTAAATACTGAAAATTAAATTATCTAAGGTTGTCTATTATAATTGTCATGTAATTTCTTCTGCTTTTATTAATGGTCTCGGAAGACAATTTACCAATATCGACAACAATTTTAATATACACGTGTCAAAAACAATCCATATAATTTCTTATTGAGCTGTATCACTACTCTTAATTATTCATTTTTTAAAAGAAGAAAAAAAAATACATTCTTTATAATAATAACAGACGATCAAAAAGTGAACAAACTTGAAATAATGATATATTAATTATATAAATCAGCATTTGAATAAAATAATGTTAAAAGTTTGAGAATCGCTTGTTAGTAGGCAGAGTATCATCCACATAGGAAGTCGGTGTCGTATCGTGGGGATCGCGGCCGCTCGGGACCATTTCTCGTACTTATTTACATATTTAAATAACAATTCCTATGTAAACTTTAAATGCTTTTATATATTCCATTAGGTTTTATTATTATTAATTTGCTTTTACAAAACCTAGCATTATGTAATGAGTAAAACTTCTCTTTTGCAATAGATTATTCACGTTTATTAATTAAATAGCTAGTAGGACCTATGAACACTGTCTTTGTAATTTTTTCCAACAATGCCGGTGTCATCCACACCGTCCGACATCTCGCATAATTTCTCGGTACGTCCAGACTGACTTATCTAACACATTATATAAACTACGAATGCGGTTTATTAAACGCTCATTGAAATTGCTACGATTGACGAGTTTCTTGTGGTTTTCTTCTCGTCATACGAAGTCACGGTAGAGTCTAACGATGAGCAAACGCACGCCTTTAGTGCCTATGCTAATAAACGATTTTCATTTCATTGCATATTATGAATGATGATGATGATGAATTGATGACTGTCTCGATGACAACCTAGTGCGATTGAGATGATTGTGTGTATGTTGGTGTGCTTAGATGCATGTTTTATGGTAATAGCAAATAGGATATTTAAATAAATATAGTGAAAAATAGCGTTAACACATATATTGCGATTCTGCGTAGGTACTAGCTTTTTTGCATTACTAATATTAATTCTTTTAGATGCTTAATTAAAGCTAAGCAAGAATTGTACATTGTAATTGTACTAACATTATACTGTACAAGCTATGACTGACGAGTTTCTTGTGATTACTTCTCGTCTTATGCCATTCCGAAATCACCATAGATTCTGACTATGCGCAAGAGCCTCAAGCGCATACACTTTTACGGCATTCTTTAAACTGTAATGTTATTGTGATTTATCATTTAATAGTTTACTCATTGGAAATACAACCAAATTCTAGTATAATAAAATAATAAATCACGCATAATGACGCTTAAACGTTGGTAAAATGCAACCTTTTGAAATAGCTGGTACTATGAAATACTGTTCTTGTCTTAACATTATTTTGAACTATTGAAATAACAGAAAACATTTTAAATAATTTTCTTTAGTAATTTGAAATCTACCCACACAAGACAGAGTTCCGTCTGATCATAGCAACTACAGCTGGAATCTCGAAATGCGACTGGGTCATTCCATGGGCCATTAGTATACTTACAATTTAAATATAATTATTTATCTGATGTATAAATAAAAGTGTAGGTATATAAAACAAAGAGTTCACCCTCGTCGGCACTCGTGTCGTTTTCATTAGTACTTTTGCACGTTTTTTCTCTGAAATACCCAGCACCCGCAACTGAATGATATTCTTGAAATTAATTCGATCTAAGATTTAAATTTGGGATCGATTCTAAAAGTAAAACATGCTTTAGACTTTTAGAGATAGTTAAGTGTAATAATATGGTAGATTAAAATGGGTTAAAAATATAATTATCACAATGCATTGTGGCAATCAAAAGACAAGAAGAAACAAGAAAGATGACACTGACAAACTAAACGTCAAAAAGTCAAATCTTCTTAAATAAGTATTTTCGGCTTGTAGAATCGACCGCCACAAACTTGTATAAAAGTAAAAATCTTATGAAAAAGATGCGTATTTTTAATGTAGATTAATACTAAAAAATGTTCGTACACCGCGTTATTGGAAGACAATAAAATTGTAACAGAGTCGTAAAGTAGGTACATGTCAAAATAAAATTTTTAATCCGTCAAGAATAGCGCATTTGAATTTGTATGAAAAGTTTTATTGTTTTCTGCTTTTATTTTTTTTTATTCAGAGGGGAGGGAGTTCGGGACGCTCTTTTAGGATTAAACTGGAAGTTCGTGTATGATGTTTTTAGGATATCGTTTCATTCGATACAGAACATTCTTTTATTTTTGGTCCGAATCAATTTATGCTTGCAGTTGGGGTTTTAATTGATGCGACAACACTGCATACAACGGCATTACGGAAGTGACTGGACTGTTTACATACATTTTTCTAGTGGTCTTCGCTTAGTGCTGGAAAAATATTATTATGGACAGTTGACGAAGAATGCAAGGTGGTACCCACCAGTCCGAAAAAGTAACCTAAAATACAAAATATTATAAATGTGAATTAGAGTATAATAGCATCGGTCGGTCTTCAATAATGTTTAGGACATACTTCTATTTTAAATTAAAATACTAGTGAAAAGTGGGTTAGAAAAAGTTCGTGAACGAATGTTAAACCTAATGCGTCATTATTTCATGACCATAGACTACACTTTTTCTATTCAACACACAAACATACAATTGTAGAGCTCACCATTTAAAATTTCTTAAAAGTCCCAGCAATTTTATGAAATGAAAATAGTTTATTAGCATACCTAGTCACTATAAGACTTGCACTTACTCATCGTTAGACTCTACAATGGCTTTGTAAAAACGCATGACGTGAAGAAGACCACAAGAAACTCGTCAATTATAGTCATATATATTATTATATAAGTTAATATTACGTTAAAAAAAATAACATTGTTTAAGAAAGGCAGATTCATCTATTTTATATTTCGCATACAATCTGAGAAAGCTTCCAGAACTTTCCAAAGTAATTAGCCATTAGTGCAAGGGTTTAAATTAATTGTGTTGTATTGCCTAGCGCATTTTTATTAGGTATTTTCATTCATTTTAAATAAATAAATAAAGTCAAACGTTAAGTAAATTTAGTGTTCAATTATTTAGATATCATATCAATTGTGTTCATTCAAAAGAGCGGCTAAAAGATTTTTCGTCTGTAAACACTGAAAAAGCGGTCTGTCACCGAAGGAATTTAATTGCCGTAATTCGCTATTCACATTTATATATTTAGTAATCTTAAGAGACAGACAATTTCATCCGCTGCTTTTAATTGATTTCGACAATATCCACACTAAAACAATAAATAATATTTGAGATCTTGCGTCTAGAATCGGGAATAGAAAACAAAATATTACTAAGTTCATAATATTTGCTTAATTAAATGTTAAGAAATTATCCTAAGATTATATAGAATTCATACCATTTAAACAAACTGGAGTTTCTAAAAGCCAGAGATCAGATAATAAGGTAACTAATGACTAGCGGCTTAATTGGTGGTATTAGTCATCGTATTGTTTCCGAATCGATTGGCTGCAGTTGAAGAATACAGCAATAAACAGCACAGATGGTTCAAGTTGACAAATTAACCCTCCCTCGAACATAATTTTTACCCCAATTAATTAGATTTGTTTGTTTTTCTTTTAATTTCCGAGTGGTTTTTTTCCAATACAAACATCATTATTTGCTATTTGCCCGCGGTTTGTTCGTGATTTAGTGACCACATGTTCATAGTTTTAACGGACTCGATGATGGCTGTAGACATAAATCAGACATGTAATATGATTGTTTCCATTGATATGTGTTGAAATAGTATTATCTCGTTTTCGCGTTATATACATTTCTGGTGTATGATAACCAGTTGATGTTGAAATAGAGTGTGGTCCATAAGCGGAGGCAACTGCTATCACAGAAAGAGAGAAAATATTTAAAAATAGTTAAGGGAAATAAAATCTACCAATAACCTTATTATTAAATCATAATTTTATTATGAAAATCCGGACGTATATGAGCAAGCAGATTGGGAAGAAATTATTCACAAAACCCCCTCGGAGCAGAGACTTGATGATATTAGGTGATCACATACGAATGTGAATTTAATGGATACACCTAACCTTTCTCTTTTGTTCAACAACATAACCTTTATCCCCAAAGAAATAAAGGCAAATATTCTTTATAAAATGCAAAGGATATACGACTGTCTGTTGTTGAACCTCTTTGAACCCCAATCTAAATTAAAATCTAAAACCTTGTAAACAAGACAAGTGCTCACTTTTTCGGGGATTTAAACCCTCCGAATTAACGAGAGATATAAAACGGGGTTGGGGTCAGAGAGACCGTGCGTTGCTATTGCAAGGTTATTCACAATATTTTTTTGTCATCAACATTTTTTTATTAAACGATGCATTCACCATATTTTTGGCAATATTTATATGAAATAAACTTGTGTGTTGTTCTATCAATATGAAATATTGGTCACATAATAAACATTACAGAATGAAATGCACTGTTCGTTATCTATTGACAGCAAAACTGTAAAATTATTTTATGAGATACATAAAATAACTTACTTCTGATATTGTACACGATTACAGCGCCCTCACTGATATTAATACCTATATATTTTTTTGTATTGAAATATTTTTACGACATAGGCCAAAAATCGCCAACTTATAGTGAAATTGGGCTGTTCATATCAAGTCCTCCACAGACTGCAAAGATATCGTGGCAGACTTAGACTGAGATGGTATGTATATAATGTGAAGAGAGATTGGAAGAGCCTATCTGAGAACAAAGAACCAGAAGGACAATTAATTTTGTTCGTCGCTTCAATTGCTCTATATTATTGGAGATAATGTAAATAGTGCATGTTTACTAACAACCTAGAATAAAGAAAACACTAAAAATATATTAATAATTTATTAGATTTTTCGAAAATTTTGATATCTAGCTTCGGATAGTTGAACCACCAAAACATCAATCCCTTTAGTGATGTATTTTAATAGAAGAGAAGCTGCCTCGAATGTACTAGAATCAGCGTTCATTTGTTTTAAAATGCAACTTCTGAACTTGGTTCGGATCCCGAGACAGACTTCACAATAATCGAACCAGTGACAGAGGGTCTGTAGTTACTAAGGATTTGTGATCCAGCACGTTGCCTTAACGATGAGAGGGATTGTGTTGGTATTTCGGAGACTTTGCCTTTCTGCAGTTCTGTTAAGTTATATGCCAATTCTGCTGCGGCCAGACTATATAGTTGTTGTCCTTGGCGTACCTGAAAGATTTCTATTACTTGGCTGATTGAAAAACCTATCGAACTTAACATACTAGAACATTATGATGTAAAACAATTGCATGATTATACTACACAATGCATAATTACAATAGTAAATAAAAATAGTAGTACTGTAGTTGTCAATTGCATGTTTTTAAAGCAATAAAGCTTATAACATATATTAAACTATCATTAAAAGGTAATTTATAAAAGACAGCTTGATATATAACTTTTAAATACCATTAAAAAAAGTTCTTTGTAATGATAAATACACAAAAAAACTAACATCACTTTTTAATTCAGCTCTTTTGCGTGAAATCCATTCAATTTCTTCCTGTATCTTCTTACATTCAGTTTCATTGTATTGTAGATCATATTTTAGATTATTCATGATATCCTGGTACTTAGTGCGGACATCGGCATCGACACTTTGCGGTATACTATCGATTACTTGTTGCGTTTCCCGAATACGTGATTTCGATACTCGCAATTTACTCTCCTAATAAGATTTATTTAAAAGGTTAACTAAAGTTTCATTTATAAAACAAATATCCAGATATACATAGAATTCAAACTTGAATATAAACTTTGGGTACCAGGACGAGGACACCACAAACATATAACATTCAGACCCAAAACAAATACTCACACTTATAAAAATAATATGAAATTTTTTAAATACATTTTTTATTACAAATAACATTTATTTCTACCGAGAATCAAGCCCATATCTCTACGCCTTAGAGGTCGTAATTATTTTTTTAAATTATTTATTTATTTACTTTTAGTAAATGGGCTCCAATAGAGCGCTTTTACTCGTCAATACAAATACAAATATAAATGAAATAAATTTATTAATTTTATTTAATTTGATTTAGCTGCTGTATACTGGCATTGTCCACTTACATACTAATCTCATAAAGCTTTGTTATCTAACGTGTAATATAATTTTTGAATAAGTTTGCTTTTTATGATTTTCTTGAACTGATAAAGAGGGAGGCTACTAATATCATCGGGCATCTTATTATATGATTATTAGGTATTTGCCACAAATTGTTCGTGTGAACTATGTGTCTGTGCTCTAAAAAGTTGATAGCATGTACCTTTTCAGCAAGTTTCTGTGATAGCACATCTAGCTGACTATCCAGACTTTCCTTTTTCTCTGGTTCTAGTGATTCTGGGAGATCTTTATGAGATGAAACTTTACGAGCCAATTCTTCTTGCGTTTCATGGCGAGGTGGGCATCTGTGATTTCTTGAAACCTATTAACAATATAACTTTTAACTTGTGCATACTGCGGGTGAACTATGTATAAGGTGGACTTTCCCATACATTCCGTCTTGATCTAATATGTCGATTTAGATCGTCCTTTTTATATTAAGAAATAAAATGTGTGTTACAATCTTGCATTGTAGACAGCGCCATCTGTAGACGAGTAGTGTAGTACTTAACTACTATGAAAGTTTACTGAATGAGTAAAAACCAAGTTTGTATAAACGAAAGCAATCAAACTTGTGCATTAATATATTTTACATAATATGACGTAGGTATTACTAAATCGAGCAGGGTTTTTCTCCCTAAATGGCATATAACTACGATCCCATGTTGAATGAAGAGCGAAACTTTGGGAACTCTAAGTAGCAACCATTACACCTTATCATGTTATCCTAATATAAAAACAATAGAAAGTAAAATTACCTGATAAGCAGACTCCCAATACCGCTTATAAGCCAAACCCAACACAATTCCTAAGACAAAAAGGACGGCAGTCCCGACAACAGCTGCCGTCCCCAAATATTGTACCGCCGGTATCATTGAACATAACAAAATAAATTAAAAATAAATTAAAATATAAAATTTAAATAAAAAACATTATTTAACTTGGAATTTTCATGCTGCTGTCTTCATATCATTTATGACGGCTTGTCATTGTGATTTGTTGTTTGTTGTGATATTGTTTCTTTTTTGTATTAAAAAGTTTCTTTAGGACATTTTTATAGATAGTCCAGCTCATATACAAAATTTGAGTCTTGTCAGTCTATTAATTTAGAAATTAGGAGCGTTTTTATAAACTCAGTCGCTTAAGGTAACGGGTACCAATTTATTTATTTATTTATTTATTTGGACATTCACAAACAAACAGTTAACAAACCATAACATGTAAGTAAGAACTACACTAGAGAAATAAAGCTAAATTTGTTAACCTAACAGTTGTGAAAAACATTTAAAGAAAACTATATACTTACATTAATGATTAATTACGAGTGCTAGTCTGCTGCTCGAACATAGAGTGCTGTCGGAAATTGATATCTTATAATTTTGAGTGCTAAGAAATAGTTTTTTTTTTTAGTTTACAATTGCAATTAAATTATCTAACTTCAAAAACAAAATGCTACGTACTCGTAGATACAAATTAGGACTATTTTAATTCGAAATAAAACCGAAAGCTCCAAGAGATGATAAGTTTGCAGGAAATATGAGATAATAAGACATCGCACTCGGAGGCGTTCGTAATGGTATTATCATATCAATCAGTCGAGTGGGCGGTGATACAGAAATAATCAATTAGATACGGCGATCCCCTTTTCAATTATTCGACTCGTAATTGCCTCGTTTGGATTCGGAGGGGTTGCTGGACACCTGGGGGTTGTGATCGATGACTACGTGGCGCGGCTTTGTGGTGTGTTACAAGCTGATTTAACTGTGATTTCCGATCGCAATACTCGATAACGATTAAATAATGATGTTCGTTTAATGTTCTTTAGTTTGTTTGTTTACTAGTTATATCTTCATTTTCTTTTGTCATTTTAATAATAAAGGCCATTGCCGAATTGATGCCGATACTCCTCAAGTTAGTAATCTTGCGCAGGGCCATGCTAATTTCCCCTGTATCGTTCCAATTTTAGTATATGTACTGCCGAAGCTAGTATATCCTCAAGTTAGAATCTCTCAAATATCTCAGATATATGTATATCTATATACGGACCTCCGGACGGATATAAAAACGATAAACAAACATCGTAATCAAATTTTACACCTTTATAAAGCAACTTTGTATATATTAAATTCAAAAACGAATTTCATTTCATTTCAACAAACGCTAATATATAAAAAATACATATTATGATTTACACCATACATACATCTATTTGATACTTTGTTGACGCTCCTCACTAAAGTGGGTGTAGTGTAAACATTTGGTGTAAACGGTCAGTTTTTTTTAATACATCCCTACTTCATAACCTTAGTTATGGTACTGTGATATATAAAGAAATAAATGAACATGCTTTGACGTGCATTTATAATCGATTTATGGTTTTAAAAATATAATAAATATGTATAGCGAGGTCTCATTAACATGGTAGGATCTACAAAATCGCAATTTTGTCAGGAGAACGATTTAAAGTTATTGTTGTCAGAAAAGAGTTTGCGGCGCGGCGGCGCCGATGTTAATAGTGTACCTATATATTTTTATAAAAAAAATGTCAATTTGAATTTGGAATGAAAGAAAAGAGGAACGCGAGGGACGTGCGAATGAGGACTTGGATGTTGGTTGCGAATGTGAACGGATGTGTGTGCTTAGATTATAAGAGATTGGTAATATAATGTAAATACAATTTTAAAAGTTTTCATTTATACAGTTCACTTGTTCTATTGGCTACAGTTATTGTGCGTAGTTTGTGTTGATTCTTCGTTGTTGTATTGAGTATTTCAGAAACCATTGAGAAAATTTCCGACTGTGTCAATAATCTATATAGGTTAGGTATATAATGAGCCCAATAATGTTAATATTAAATGGCGTTTTAATTTAAAACAGAACGGATGCGTTTAGATAAAAAGTCTTTACACATCACTGCATTTCTTCCCCACACATGATATCCATAGTGTACGCATCGTCGACAAACGCTTACTTTTTACATTTTGTCCCATTTATCATAGTCTTATCTGTTCCATTTGTACAACTTTTTTACTGCCTAAATAAGAATTATTATAATAAATAGATTTTAAAATAATAATATTATATTTAGTAATAAAAACGAATAGATTAACTAGAAATAACATCCGTAAAATAACCTAGTCGTGTTTCGTGGATCAGTTTGGACGATCTTCTTCGTGTGCCCTGTCAATTCGAATGGAGCATTCTTTGAATCGGATTAGTGACTTTTGCACGCAGACATCTATCTCCACACTCTAGCTTAACATCAGACGGAGTGTGGTCATGTACCAAGCTACTATAAAATTCACATGTCCGTTTGATTTGATACATAAATCATATTTTATACTTTTTCCGTTAATCGTCCTAATTGATTTCAAGTTAAAAAATATAATAAGTATAAAACAAATCAGTTTATTAAAAAATAAAAATAAAATAATTATTCGTGTACATTATTTGCCTAATTTAAACACTATGACTTAGTCAATAGTATACTAACCTAGGGTTATAAGAGAATTTATAATTTCAACATATTTAAAAAGAATCTCAACGTATTTTTAATGAACAAGTCCTACTATTCAATTGGTGAATTTATGAGTGACATTTTGTAGGTTTTCAGTTTAATTTGACATTATTTAGCTGAATGGTTGACATTTCTACTATAGTAAAATTTGTTTGTATAGAATTATTTGCATCTCATATACAATGTGTAAAATATATGATACTACTAACATTATTTAAAACCTATGTTGCTAACCATATTTATAGCAAATAAATGAATTTGAATTTATTATTAATCAAAATAAGTACTTCTTTTTTACAAGAAAACAAATTATTTCCTATTAGTTGGAATCAAAGGTCTGATTTCAAGGTATAACAGAGCATTCATCCTTAAGTTGAGCGGTCTCAAAAGCTCAGCAAAGGCGCTGTGATGACGTTACGACAATCTGGTAAGATTTACGCGTTTCGGAAACAAATTAGTAGAAAGTTACTTGAGTAAATGAGCGAGCGTACGCGTCGGTGACTGCACGAGGAGCTTTAACGGCTTGTAACTCACTTCCTAATGGTATAGGCAGGAGTACTAACTACACACACGCTTAAATAGCATGTGGCTTTAGTTAAGTAATAAAATTTTATTATTTTTGCATTATTTAAAACAAAAAGAAATTTTTTTTTTATTCAACGCTTCACACACACTAACACACTGACTGTTGCGAATCAACGCGCGCGTTTTTAATAGCGATTTTTGGTGGTCGTAAATAGTGGTCGGAAATGGTGTTTACAGTAGGTATCGTGGTCAAGTCATTTTATATTAGTTAAATGTATGATTTCCGAGTTCAATAACCCGAACCTATTTATTATACAACATTGAGGCTCGAAACAAATATCTTCATTAATTTTTAAATACATCACATTTATAATATGTAAATAAACATTTATTTTGTCTGAGAATCGAACCTGGAACCTTTGGGTCTCCAAAATAATCCGAAATCTATATCACTAAATTCCATTTCACGTGCATAATAACACGTCTACATATATGAAACATTTTAATAACAGCTTTTAGCTCACAGCGTAATTAAAACCAAAAATTCCTCCATCACATCGTATTAGTTGAAGCGTAGTAACATTAACAGGCTGCAGTTAGTTAACCATAAAGACTTTTTCAATCCTAATTTTAGAGTAATTAAGTTAAAGGACAAAAACGTCGGCATCTTTCAAGAATTCGGTACTTAAGATGTGGAATTTATGAATTTTGAATTAATATAAATCATCTGTTATTGTCTTATACGGTGCAAACTCTATATAGCGACATTTAACGGCGTTATTCAATGTTGTCGTTAAATGGAGACAAGAAAATTTGATTTTATTTATTAGATACATATGTATTTACTATAAAGTAATATTATAAAATTATGTACTATAATATTTAGTATAAAGAACGTACAGAGATACAGTTCTTATTAATTTTCTAAAACAGGGGACCAACCTGCGACTCTTTGAAGCATTATTCGTGGCTTTCGATAAATGTACCCGAGTTCTCTTTTAATTTTTGTGCTATTATATTATAAAAAAATATTATTGTTCCGTATGTGTTTCAAAATGTCTTTTAAATTACTGACAACAAATTTTTTTTTTTAAATTATTTTTTGCATACCTTTTGAATACGTGTTTAATTGCGGCTCGCGAAAAATTTGAGAGTTTGAAAAATGGCCCGGATTATCAAGAAGCTTAGCCATTGGTTTATAACTTAATAATGATGTATTGTTATTTAGAGTGAATGTAATGCTACGTAGAGTATCATTGTATGAATAACAGGGAACACCAACGTATTCGTAGTGTCGGCTTCGATTGCTGGTGGGATGTTTATTAATATTTAACTAATAAGTACAACTGAAAAATCGCTTCGATTGTCACTCAGGGCCTTAAATATTTTTTTTTTTGTATAAAGTTGTTTTTTTTTATAACAATTGCTATTATAATGTATTATTATTATTATTATTATTAATATATTGTACTTTTTTTTTTATTAAAGTCATGTCTGCTTCATTTACATCTTAAAATCCATAACGATATTCAATGTACAAAATCCACTTAACTTTAAGAATGGGAATAAAAGAAAATAACAGAAGAATGGGTATCGTTTCTTTCGGCTCGGTACACTCGCGGCAATCAGAATTCACAACGGTTACTTAGCACCGCCATTTTATTTTTCGTTGAGAAGGAAGACATTCTCCCGCTCAATAGATGATAATAAATATTATTGGATGTGGTATTCGTATATCTTTTTTTTTTAAAATTTGTTTTAACATTAATGGACGTTTTTTTTGACATGAGCGTTTGATGTGAATTAAAATTTTATAATTTCTTATTGTATACTTGACATTTGCAGAATTGTCTTTAATAGATATCTGAGGCCATTCATAAAAGAAGAAGAAGAAGAACATTAATATGAAGGTTTCATTGGATTATTCTTAAAAATTTAGGAATCGATTACTTTTTTTTAATTTAATTGATTACTAGTTTTACGTCACTATTTGTAAACAATATTTGAATATATAAAAACTATTAAAATGTATTTGCAAATGAACGCATAGAATATCGTATTAGTTTAGTAGATCAAGTGTTCGAATGTTTGGATCGAAGATGGCGTTGGCGCGGTTCTCGCGTATTACCATACTTCAGTCTGTGAGGCTTATTTAAATGCTCCACCGACTCCATTTAGGGCTTGGAAAAATAAAAGTTGCGCCGCGCTTTTTCCACAACTGAGCCGATTTTCCGACAAATATGTACATTTTTCTTTGAACCTTCAATTTTGTTTTATTTTTCCTAAGACCTCTGTTTGAGGCATATTGCTTTGCTTACGGATTACGGAATATACATATTTAATATTTCACTGCATGCCAACAACATAATATAGGTAAAACGTAAAAAAATCGATTAATATATATATATAAGATTTTTGACGGCTTACTTACGCGTTTATTATGACTATTTATAATCCGACCTTTCGGCTGCTTTACATCCAAACAAGCCGTATAAAGTCTTTTAGTCAAATTATGTTTTCAAATAACTTTTGATAACTACTGAAATTACTATATATAGGTATATAGTAATTGTAACGTCTCAATCTCTGTATTCATCTACCAATGGTTGGCTGTGAGAAAATACATTAAGCTCGGAGTTTTATTTATTTATTTAACACGTTGAAGACCGCATTGGAAAATCGTATTTTTCACATATGAACCGGCATTTTTTTACGTGTATTATTTTTCAAATATTTTTGTATTGTATGTATTTAAATCATGCCCACCAGTGTACAAGCGGTCCCCAAGTAAAACACGTCGAGTGCCCACCCGTGAGCACGCGAGCCAGTAATGTTGTTATGGAGTGACCCACCGGTGGGCATGCGGTCTTTAACGCGTTAAATATCAATGGAATAAATAACTATATACCAACTAACAATCAATATAAATATGTAAATATTAATATAATTTAATATGAATGGTAAATATAAGTTATTTATAAAAAGTTTTTTTTTTTTATTAATTGTAGGTATTTTAATAAATGGACAGTGTGTCTTAAACTTTACAGAATAGCACATTTCGGTTGTTATTTATTCTATGCAGTAAGTCTCTCGTCAAATATTCATGCGTTCCTAGCTTGAGACGGTGAATAACTTCTAAGTCTCTCAATATCGACAAATAATATAAAAAAATCCAAAAATAAAACTTATATTTAAATTACACTGCACATACAATTTTATTGCATCAAATAAAAATAAACTTTTTTATATTTAAAAATAAATGACTAAAATAATTTTAAAGAAAAGAACATAATCAACTTTTTAAGATATAAAATTAAATTTTTACTTACGTAACATATTCTAAATGTATCTAACTAACGAAAAATAATAAAATATAAAGTTGATTATATCATAAAAAGCAATAAAATAAAAAAGATTAGCGAAAACGATTAGGATACCTTCTTACGAGCGCTCTTTTCTTTAAACAATCACTCCATTATCAACCAAATACTCTTCCGGCTTAAACGTAACAGATAAAACGGAATAGCGACCAATTTTGTTCCATTACTCCAAAGTACTTTACGGAGATTCGTAAAACGGAACGCAAACAAAGCGAACACCGTTTTCCCGCCAACAATAACTTAATTTTGGCCCGCCATAAGTACGTAATTAGCGAGCCGGTGCCTTATCGGCTGGTGGATAATTAACCTCTCCAGGGGAGGTATCCCACCCTGCTCCTCACCGACTCACCTTGAATACCTCCCTAGCTCGTAATATTTCCGCCATAATATCCAAAAGACCGCCCACCTCCTCTACCAATGGCGGTGTTTCCCGCGCTTTTGTTTCGCGTCGTCGACGTTGCGTTCCGAAATGTAGTAAATGTGGTCCGCTCTCGTTCGGAAATTTGGCTGTATTCGTGAGAGATGGAGGTTTGTTTTGTTTGGGAACTGGTTAATTTTGTTTCGGAGTTATTCGTATACAAACGTCTTAATTTCTCCCTGTTTACCTTAGATTTAGACCTTAAGCTGAAGCGTACACTGCTGAATTTTGTGTGTTAGTGTTTGGGATGGAAATGGGGTGCCTGAGGTTCATATTTCATGTGTTATCATCTTTTATTGAGTGCGAGGCCGGGCATTGTTGTTGGTTTAATGCGGTGGTTATCTCGCGGCGAGAGGGTGTTTAGCGATGCTCCTCTCTTGATGAATAGTCTATTCTGTGAGACATGTTATAGTCTGTAACTGTACCGGACTTAATAATAGCTTTACATTTGTTGAATACAATGTTGCTGACATTGTTTCCGTTTTAAATAGCCTAGTAATTGAAATATTACAGTGAAACCTAGTTAAATGGGATCATAAGGAGTTTTCTAAACATATGTAAAATTTTCATATGATTTTATGAACATTCTTAGAGTCGCTGAAGTCATAACCATATCAATGACAAATGGTTTTGGTTGAAGGTTATTGATTTTTCAAATATCAAATACTTTGGTTTAGTTTTACGTTATCTTTTGTTATATTGGCAGACAGATGTCAGTATATGTTGACTTTGATGGCCATGTCAAAAGCCAGTACTGCTTTTTGGCAAATCGGATTCGTGTTTTTACAGCTGTACATTTTTACGAGTTCTTACTTCAATTTACGGCTTCGTCTATAAAACTATGCAGTTATATTTAATGGTCCATTTGATATTGGTCGCTCATAAATATCTTAGAGATATTAAGCTGTTTTTGAGAGATTATAACTTTTAAATCAAATTAATTACAATGACAAAAAATAGTATTATAAAAATGGTGTTGATTTTTATATTTATTTATTTATCAATACTATTTATTAATTAAAATATTTTTAAAAGCAAAGTCGTTGTGTGGAGATCAACTCAATTAGCGATGCACTCAAAATAAAAAAGATTATAATTAAATGTAAATAAACAAAGGTTATTGTAACAATTCGCATAAGCACACTACACTTTTTTCTTCTTCTTTTATTAATGGCCTCAGATATCTATTAAAGATAATTCTGCCAATGTCCAGTATTCGGGCAGCAGCCCAATAAGAAATTATAAAATTTTATTTCACACGTAAACCCTCATGACAAAACATTAATTAATTCAACAGTGTAGAGTGGAAGTTATTACCATAGTGTTATAAAAAGAATGTGTAACATGACCCTGAATCTGGGTGACAAAATGATATTGATTTGGTGACTTTGAAAAGTTAACAACAATTAGTTGGAATTACATAAGCATAGAGTTGAAACCTTGAATAGAGTACTGGAATATAAGATGACCTCATTGCGAAAATAATTAAATAAAGGATCCCATTCAAAACTGTCCCAATTAACAACCTCATCTTGTCAAATGGAAATATGTCAATAGCTAAGTTAGTATATAAGAACAGTAGCAATGAGCTTTCAGTCAGTTACATTTGTTCTCTTAGCTACTATAGTTACTTCACGTTTGTCAATAAACTATTTTCAAAAACCCAAACTACAGTTACCTTGATTTAACTTCAATCACGATATTTTTTTAGTCGTTCTAGATTATAATCTAGTCTATCCTTTAAGCCAGTGATTCTTAACCACTGTGCCACGAAAATCTAAAAGTGTGCCGCCAAATTTTAGATATATAATACATTATTATATATCTAAAATTATTAAATAATATTATTTAAAAATTTTGAAACTTATCTTTTTCTTTGTTTGCCGCCAAATTTTGAAATCGTTAATCGTATCTGGTTTAAACAATTATATTAATGACTTTTTCTTTAAATGGTAAATATAAAGAAAATATATACACATATGTTCCACTTTTTAAAAGTGAATGTATTGGAGGACTCGCCGCGCCGTTGTGTGAAACAATAGCGAACGTAGAACACAATAAAACTCGTTTTGTGGGAAATTATAAAGAGTTGTTAAGCTGTATAATTTTTAACTTTAAAATGTTGGCAACGTACGCTAATTGGGTGCCGCTGCCGCGCGATGGAGTTGCCAACGATGCAGGTTTGGTATCTGTTTCGCCTGCGTTTAAATAAATGGCGTATATTTTTTGTTTTGTTTGGTTTTATGTTTCTTAGAGTGAAAATATAGCAGATTATATTCAATTAACGAATACGTTACTAACTTTTTTAATAAAATTTCTATTGTTGAAGAGGCTATATGAACGCAAACAACAATAGACAAAAAAGGAGTTATTCAATTATTAAAATGAAGCCAATATATACGAGTACTTATTGTATGATATGACTCTGGATGTGTTTGATTGTACTATGAATAAAAAGCAAAAATATAGTGAAGAGTGAATTGACACATGCAAACGATTTGTTATTTAAATTGTCTATATGCATGTCGTGACCGACACGACTAGACCTTGCAAATAGCAAGTTTTTTATTTACCTTTTTGTATATCGATAAAATTGTAAGTGTCTGTCGGACCTAAATAAACAAATATATTGTTTTTAGATAATTATTACAGATTTAATACATAATTAATATGTGTTTATATAATTCTATGTACACTAATAATATTTTTTACCGTGAGTATACAATTTCAAGGTAGAATAGAAACTAACCCGCGATAAAGCTCGGTTTACACAGCGCTTTTAATTAATAGAGGTCGTGGGCTTGAGTGAAGGGGGGATGAGAAATAATGGGCGTGGGTGTTGCCAGCTACAAAATTGCAACGGTGGCCTTTTGTTTGAATATTCCACGAAATTTTTCACAATCTTTATTGACTTTTAAAAAAGCATTAATGTTAAGTAAAAAAAAATCGACATATTTTTACTTACAAGTGATTCATTGAATCTACTAATAAAGTACTATATTTTTTTATATATATCAGTTCAAAATAATATATATATATATATATATATTCACAAAATAGGAACATAATGTATATAACACGTACACTATTCAAATTTAGGCACCAATCGAGTATTCGTCTGTTAGAGTTACATTTAAATGGAATTCAAAAGAGACATAATATGATAAACCAGATGTTTTTTCACCCCCTCTCAAACAAAATAACCGCGCAATAATAACCTTATAAAATTTCTAATAGGAAAACGTACGCCGGGAGTTTTTCTACTGAATTATGAATTGTAACGAGCTACCGAGTTTACGTACTGAATGCTGCCCTCCTACAAACAAATTCTTGTTTTGTTTCATAACGATAATAAATTTGTAACCAATTGTTTTCAGTTTTTGCATATGATATGAAATGAAATTAGTTTATTATTAGAATAGGCACTAAAGGCGTGTGCTTGCTCATCGTTAGACTCTACAATAGCTTCAGTATGATGAAAAGAAGATCACAAGAAACTCGTGAATCATAGCCTGTACAGAAAAAAAAAGAAAATAACAACACAGGTACCAGCCCACAATAATATGAAAAAGTATTACTTTTCTATCAATTCTATCTATCTATCTATTTCTATCCATTAATAAGAAAGACATTTGCAAATTAAATACTGGATCTACTGTTAATATCAACACACTTTTTTATATTATTATTAAGTTTAACTAAGTCTTGTCTGAATCACGATAGACGTAAAGCTTTCGATACGTCGAATTAAAATAAACGCAATATAAATCTAAATTTAATTATAATATAATATTTAAATACATATTACGTAGAATTATAAAACAATTGAGTTAGACATCAGAACGTAATCGATTTTAAATAACAAGAATAGGGATTTCGGAGTCGAAGTTGAAGTTTCTTTGTAGCGGTTGCGGTTGGTAGCTTCCTTCGACAATATAATGACGTTGCATCTTATTACGAGTTCTTCTAAAAATGAAAAGTTATATAAACTTAACCGGTGTATTTTTTATACATATTTATTGACAGATATTGTGGCATAGTGGTTAATGTGACAGTTTGTTATGAAATGAAATGAAAATAGTTTATTAGCATAGGCGCTGCTCGTTGTTACTCTACAATGGCTTCGGAAAGGCGTATGACGAAAAGACCACATGAAACTGATTGAAATTTGCGACAATCTAAATATGATATTATAAAAAGTATGTGTTTATTTCTAGTCTGGGTTTACATGTATGTTGTAGGTACTAATTAGGAGTATTGATATGTACGTATTAAAAATCATTTAACTCTATGTGTAAATTTTATCAATATAGAACATCGGGTGAAAACAAACGCCTTCTTCCTTTTGGCCCCCCATATGAGTTAACCCTGCACTTAGTAATTTAACTGTAAATCTGTTCTAATCCGATACAAGTTTTAATACCTCCCTGAACCCTCCTCGGGCGACAAAAAAGGGACCAGAGGGTTAAGTCGAGAAAAAGTGCTGATTTTCACACGATCCAATAAAAAAAACTGCTACGAAATGCTTTTAATCTAATTTAAAATAAGTATTAATATGTACTCTTTTGTTTTTTGCTATTGTTTTTTTTTTCGGTATTGCAATGGATGTTTTATTTCGTTTTATTACGTCATTCCTTGTGTTTTAGAATCTAAAATTGTTAATAACTCAATAATATAAATTATAAATACAACATGAATTAACTTGAAATAAAGTGAACTTGCAAAATAATTGTCTTCTAACGATTTCGCCAATAATTTTATTTATAGTTTTCCCTTTATAAGGAACCGTGATGTAATAGTGATGTTATTTTACTAAATATTACAATCAATTGATATTTAATTCAATTAAAACAATTGCTGCCACAACACTAGAGATATCACGTGATAGTTTATACGATTAAGATGGCGCTGTCATTTAGCAAAAATATTGTAATTATAATATTAAAACTAAATATTTAGTAAATTAAGTGCAAAGACAAAAAACAAATTAGTTAATACATCGTTTCAAACAGGCAAATGTGGAAAAAACCGCACGTATGTAAAAAGCGGACATGGCGTAACTCGTACGAAAACACAGTCAAAAGAATCGTATGTAAGGCCCGTATTTATATAACTGTTACGTATCAATGCGATTTTATTTATTAAAATTAATTTACAAAAATCATTGACTCAACCGAACATTTAAACGTTCTTAAACAATACTAACGCCATCTACTCGCAAAATTAAACAAAATTCGTATTCCTGCTTTATATTAACTAACTAATTACTTAATTTATATATTTCATGATTTTTCGTTCAACTTTTTATATATTTATAAATATATTTAAATGCCCTCTTTTTATGTGGTTTAATGATAGATTATACACTATAAGAGTAAATAGTGTCATAGCTGGGCTAAAACTGTACTGAATTCTATAGATAGGGGTCTAAATCGCAGCTTACTTCGATCGAGGTTACGTACAGAGGTATTGAATAAAAGATTCCTTACACGTGTCTTTAATGCACTCATCAATTATTTTCAAGTTGGGTGTGCCTCCTGAGCTAACCTCCCTCCCTCTGTGGAGGAATACCTAAGATTCTTTCTCTTATAGCTTTGGAGGTACATTCCGAGCATTCGGATGGTTTCGGTTTTTTTTGTATTAATAGTTTATAGTTTAGCAGAGGGAAGTGGGGTAAAATGAAACTACAATTTATATTTTGATATCAAAACGCATTTCGACTATTTTTTTTCTAGTCATTGTATATGTTTTGCTGCTTATTACATTCTAATATTATAAATAATGATGTGATATTGCAATATGCCCCACTTTCCCCTGCCTAGAATTTATTATACATAAATAAATAAATTATAATGTTATTACTTATATCATATTAAATATAACCCAGAACAAAGCGTCCAAATGTGTAGTCCTTACCCTAAACCTGAGCGACAAGAGTTGGAGGTAAAAATTAGTTTTTGATTGTTGTTGCAAAAGTCATTTTGGATATAGATTTTTAATATTGTTTGTTGGATTTTGAACACGTGTTGTTGTTTCAAAGGGGTAGTACACTTGAATTTATTATTATAAGTTTTTTTTGTTATGTAGGTACTTGCGATTATTTATACGTACAAGAAGGTAGTGTTTTAATCAAGTCAAAGACAGTTCTGGCTACTTCCAAGCTACTAGTTTCGTGTGCGGACGCTAAAACATGTTTTTTTTACCGGTAAATCAATAATAAGTTAATTAATGTCTTTAATTAATGCCTTTACTATTTAAAATAGGTATATTCGAAATTAAGTTCGAATTTTGAATGAAAATCCGTATAAACTCGCTTTAAAAATAACAAAAAAAAACAGCACAAATTCGTTAGTTAGTAAAAAGTTTTTTTTTACTAAAAAAGTGTTTAAATTTTCGTCTATGCAGATAAGTGTTGGTCCAATCTCGTTCTGGTTTTTTGTAAAGTTTCAGGGGGGTTACTATCGAGGCGTCCAATACCAGGATTACCGAGTTTGTTGCACACAACATCGGATCAGCTATTTTTACACAACTACAACACGTTTCCTTTAAAAATACATTCAGTTAAATTTACGAGAGAAGATGCTGGAACAAAGTTGATACGCTATGAGGTTCACTTCAATGGACCAATATTAACTAATTATTTTAATTATCTTTTTATTTAGAATTATTATTATGTAATATGTTCGATTGTTTTTACAGATTTTTTTCAGTATATGTTAACAATCTCAATATAACCATCATATCTATGCCGCGATGTCTAGCTAGGTTATGTAAAGTCCCAGTTTTATTTCCCGGTCCCAACAGATATTTATTCATAATATCTATTTATAATTATTATATTAAAAAGTAGATATTAGTTTTGGGTGGGTTTTATATGTTTGTGTAGTCTTAATCCTGATACCAATGGCACTAGAGAGTCCTAGGTTGGGTTCATGGCATTGTAGGTATATCATATGTTTTATTTATTATAAAAAAATCATTTTATTTTCTCGCCTTTTGTGTGAGATAGTGTTTTGTTTAATTATTGTGTAAAATAACAACTATTGAAATATATCTAATATTTTTAGGCACTATATAGCATTATATTAATTCTAGACTAACTCGAGATTAGTTTGGTAAAAACACAAGCCGGCATAGTGAAGGTGACTACTATAATCAGACATTCCTCTTGTATCATCTTAATGCGTTTACTAAATTGTTATATATATTTATCGGTTTTCGGAAATAAATCCTAAGGATATACTTTTTCTGTGTACCTACCTACCTATCTATATAGGTAACTCGTTGGCAATCTCGTTCAATCGAGTGTTTGATCAGGTTCCGTTTTCACAATACAGGGCTTGTTCTGGTTAGAACGTAAACCTTAGATCAAAGAGTTTTGCGTTTTAAGGTACGTTGTCGAAATGTAATATTTCTATCGTATTTATTATGCTGTTGAAATTTTTCTGTAGGTTCAATAATATTGAACAATTATCAAATACTTAAGTTTCAATATTACATAAACTCAAATATCCAAGCCGTCAAACTGCTAGACTGTCGAATTAAAAGAAAATTTGAAAGAAAATTTTGGTCACATACAATTTCCTCCAAAAAATTTAAATAAACACTAGTAAATTATATTTAATATTATTATTAAAAGACGTAATAAAATGAATTACAAAAAAAAACATATTGCATTCACATGTCAATCAGTTTTTTAATATAATCTTATCGAAATTCCAAAACTTGCCTTAAATGAAAACGTAAACTACAAAGTTAGAGTCAATTTACACTACAGACTTCTAACGTTAGGGCTGTAAGCTAAGAGGGTGTGCTTGCTTGATCAAACAGGACTTGTAAATTGATTGGGCACCTACCTCCTAATAATCTCTGCAACCCTGGTACATTTCAATTGAATTCAATGTTTATTTACGTGCACTTTTTTTGTGCCTACAAAATTTAACATAATATACATATGATAAAAAGGACCTCTTTTATTATTTATTACAAATAATTTTTATTTTATTTTATTATAGAATAGGACATCATGCTCAAAATAATAGCAGATAGTGTTAAATTGTAAAAATTAATAAAAATAGTTATTGTAATAATACCACTAATTACAACTAAATTAAATAATAATAATAAACACAAACATTATTGTTACCACGAACTATTTTCTATTTACATATTTACTTTTTTTAAACTAATGTAATTGTCATTTTTGATATTACGATTGTCTTACGTTAACGAGAAATGAAGATACGTACCTACCCAAAAAGAAAGCGCTTTACTGAAAAACAGACTACATATTGCTACGTATTAGTCATTCTCCGTACAATTATTAACAAGTAGAAAATCAGATAAATATTTTTAAAAATTTGTTTTTTTTAAACCACATCTCATATAAAACCAAATACTTATAGCTACAAGTCCTAACAAGCTCATTATTAACAATCAAGTAGTAAATCGCGCTGCCAAAATAACAAACAGTCCTACAAAACAGGAACGAATAAGATCACCCCTAACTTATCAAGGAACCTTGGTACCTCATTGCCCCTCTATTTCATTATCGAGCGCAAACCCCGACTTAATCACGGTCTAGCTAACATTATTCAGAAAGTCGAGATAATTGCTACATTTATACCGTTTATACGTAAAACAAGTTTCGGGTTGCTAAGTTGGGCGAGAATGGATTGCTGTTACCTGCCTCTATGTTGTCTATTGTGCATGAGAGGTAGCGGATCAAGTCTACTTTATAATGAGCCGATTTTTCTTTACTTTTTTCAAAACGTAACTCAAAGCTGACTGTGATTTTTTTTGTTTAATTGTTTTAATGTGACATTGCGTGTGTGTGGGTATGCATTTTTATCACTTATTTATTATTTCCATTCCATTAATAGCTATGATTTATTTCGCACATCAATAAATAAATTAGAAGTAAATAAATAATTTCTTTATTGCAATTTTTTCATATAGGCGAGCTTAATGCCGTAACCTAACAGCTAATAACCTTTGTGAGTGTGAGCGGTATACACATTTATAAAGAAAAGTTATGAGTGAATTAAATAAATAGAAGAATTAAGAGATATTTTGTTCTGAGATAAAATGTTTAGTCAGAAGATTTTTAAAAATGTGACTCGATGGAGCCTGTCTAATGCTGAGTGGAAATAGATTTTTTTCTTCTATATCTTTCAGTCTGTTGACAACCATTGAAGAGCATAGACGCATTTCGTGCAGTCTTAATAATAATAAACTAATTCGTTTTGTACCTACTTTACTAAATATTAACACTACATATTGGTTTGGAATTTATATCTTGAATGTGTAATTCGCTTTTATGTAAATTTATTTAATTTGTAAAACCGCTATTTTCTTATGGAACATGCGAGTTACTTTATATTAAGACAAGCGTGAGAGCAGTCATTATATAAGGTAACCCTTTCATTTAGTTCACTATTGTACTTGTGACTGAAATATCTTATTAAAGTTCATATCAACATCGCTGAAAATAACACTTACGTTTTTTTTTAAAAGTATTTGTTGTATATGTGTGGAAGGAGACAAGACAAATGTATGGGGAAATAACAAACACACACAAAACATATTATAGATTGATTATTTTTTTACTATCAGTGTTGCTAGCAAAATATGGTTCCGTTTCCCCATGTTTAGGTGAAAAAGTTATTTTATAAAAATTATTGGCAACATCGAGCTTGTCATTGTCGAAAAGTTTAGAACGACTTATATGTAGGTATCTATGAATTTTCATCTTAAAATAATACTTTCACAAAGAACTCCGACATAATTAACACAAAACAAACAAACAATGAATAAATAGGATCAAATAAAAGCGACCAACAATTTGCATTAATTACGTAGACATTAAAGAATTCAAGTAATCTCCAGCTTTTGTTTCAACTACAAGATGTTGTTCGCAACTAATGTGTCGGGTGTGTATTACCACGTAGTGAAATATAGAAGGTGAAATACCCCGGGAACCTCTCCGACGAGATTGCATCATTAATTTAACAGCTACACTTAAGCCAGTAACACACGGTGCAAGTATTTCTGAACGCAACTCAAATACGTCACCAAAATGAATCTGTTTCGATATTCAAATCATTGTCCGTTGAATACTGTGTTACTTTTGTTCTTTTTTTTAAATATAAACCATTCATTCATAAGCAGATATTACGTAAAGAAGAGTGTAAAATTAATAAAAAAATTATAAATATTAAAGATTATACATGGTTGCCAAGATTTCAGTCTGTTCTGAGGAAGTACGCTTTAAACGTAACACAGAAGTGAAGTTGCATTTCGCAACGAGAGGAGTGTAGTCTGTCAATTAGTGACAGCATTTGTTTTCTGTTCATGGATCACTTTCTAGCTTAATGTCAGTAGTCAGGTAGAATAATAAATAGCGATGTCATCTAATAAATGTTAATAAAAAAGTCTGCCTGTGTGTATCCAATGTTTTAAGCTACGTAAAGTCGGCAACATTTCGTAAATGAAGTGCGGTGTATTTTGCCCTACATAATTTGGTGAGGTGAGACGGAGATTTGTTCTACGTCTGGGAAGTGAGCCGACGAGAGTAATGTCAGTTCGTTAATTTAATCCCTGATGATGCTTTGTTCTTTGTACCTTTGAAATTGATGTGGTGTAATGAGGATCTTTAGAAGATACGGAAGGAACTCGCTCACTTTGATTGTTGCGCAAGATTTGACACGAAAACACGACGTTAATGAGACACTATTATAATTAATACATATCCCCAAAGTTTGCCACGTGTATTATAGGTACCAAGACAACTTAAATCTAGACCCGAAATAAATACTTTTTTACAATATCACATATATATACATCAAAATGAGATTGACGCACTGAACACTCAATTAATTTTTCTTTCTTTTTTATTTTCAAACTCAATATAGAATTCTATTATAATAGGAATATAATTAATGCGATTTCCCCTCACGTTTGTTCCTAAAGGACAGTTGCATTAGTAATAAAATGCATTTGGGTGCATGGACTCGAAGTCAAGTCCCCCATCCATTGTTGCCTCGGGGGACTGAGGAATTTTGCACAAGCGGTAGTTTAGATTTTAATTTAAGCACGTTTACTTTTTAAATTATTTAATTTATCAATAAATATATTGAACCCTATGTTTATAAGTACTGTGGGCTTATCACGAATTTAGTCTGGCTTTCGAATCGAGCTGTCACAAGTAAAACGGATCCGTTAGCAATCGGGATCATGAATTTTTACTAACGACTAACGAGCACCAGCAATCTATCAAATGAACGAGACGTTCAAAAATTAACAAAATGTATCTAAAATATTGTATTTCCAAATCGTCACGTGGTGGCGGTGCTCAAATTTCCATACAAATCGCTTGAAGCGAACTCGGTTCGAAAGCCAGACTGAAATTCGTGATAAGCCCACTGAACTAGCGTATATATGTCAGTGGGTACTAACATTTTTTATGTGATGTTTAACTGCGATAGAATACCAAGCGAATTTGGTATTAGTTTATGTTTAGACCGTGCCATACAGTCCTCATGGCAAGCTGTAAAAGTGACATTTTATTCATCATCTGTCACTTTGACAGTTTATACTCATACTAAGTAATATTTATGAATTAAAATAGATCTTATAATTTATCCTTTTTTTTATACAATTGTAACAATTTAAGTAATATATATTTATTAATATCAAAGCTCCCTTAAAGCCCGTCTATTTGTTCAGTGACAGTTTTTATTCGTTTTAAAATTAACGATAGCTTAATTTGTTTGAAAGAATGTTACAAACAATTAATAAAGATTACAAGAAAATCATTAATCATTGTATTAGTTGTTTTATTTTAAAATTAATTTTACTTATCCTACTTACAAATAAGACTAAATTTTCAATTACATTTTTAATACTTGTACTACTAAGCATTGACATAAAAACTTTGAAATAGTTAACTTTACAATTAAAATCCGAATACTTTAATAATTTAAATATAAACGTAATTTTAAATCTATATATATAAAACTCAAAGGTGACTGACTTAGTGATCTATCAACGCACAGCCCAAACCACTGGACGGATCGGGCCGAAATTTGGCATGCAGGTAGATGTTATGACGTAGGCATCCGCTAAGAAAGGATTTTGATCAATTCCACCCCTAAGGGGATAAAATAGGGGATGAAAGTTTATATAAATCTTATTAGATTTTCGACTGATTGAACTAAAATTAAAGATTGGACTTACTATGATGAAGACGTCCGCTTAAATAGGACATCTTCATTATTACGCAGACGTAGTTGCGGGCAACAGCTAGTTGTATAATATAATACCATTGTATAAACTAATATTTTTAGAAGTTAATAGAAAGAAATAGAAGGATTCTTTTGTGTACCATGCTTCTCTCTTTACTTACCGGCATAGTTTTTCATATTATTGTGGGCTGATATCTGTGTGGTTGCATCGTGGATCTGATGTAATTTTAATTCTTGTGAATTATGTGATTTATGAATTGTTATTTACTTTTTTTTCCTCAATGAAAATTCACTTTTTTGTTAATTATTTTATGCACAGGCTATGATTGACGAATTTCTTGTGGTCTTCTTCTCGTCATATGCCTTTCCGAAGCCATTGTAGAGTCTGACGATGAGCAAGCGCACGCCTTTAGTGCCTATGCTAATAAACTATTTTCATTTCATTTCGTTCTATTAAGGATAACTTTCTTAGCATATAGGGACTCGAACCTAAGATCTTAGCTTAACTAACTAACGTGGTCCAATTCCAAAACATAGTCTCGATAACACTAATATTACTTTAAAAAAAAAACAAACATTTATTTTTAACTAATACAATACAAAAGCAATTAATTAGTAATATTCCAAACAGAACCATACACGACCACAAAAAGCAAACACAATTTCTTTAATATCAACAATTCCCTGACCGAGTTACAATAGCCATATGGGCACAATGTTAACGCCTGTCATTATGACAAACTTGGGGTCCTCGATTCAAAACCGAATCTCTAAGGAATTGCTCGTAATTGGGGAGCCGACGTTTATGGCCTGTTATGGCATGTCGTTTATTCTAAATGCCACTGAATTATATTCAACAAAAGAATGATAATTGTATAGATTAAACAAATGAATGCTGTGATATATTGCGTGTTTTGTTTTCATTGACGATGCACTTTTAACTATCTTATTATGTTTTCATATTATAACGCGAAAATTAAAGAAACAAACTACGTACTAAACTGCATTAGCCCGCTGAGCTAATAGCATTGTTCCTATAATAAATTATCATTGATGAATTCTAATCTAATTAATGTACTAAAATCACCTTTTGTTCTAACACAATATATGTAAAATCTGAAGAAGTTAACTTGGCACTTCGGTAGTGATTATGAGGCGAATTCCATTGCATTAGTAAATACTTAGTGAGAAGCTTGAAAAGTTATAGGAATGTAATTAAAATTAATTTAATAATAATAATAATAAAAATTCTTTATTGCGCTTCAAAAACATGTCACAATGGCGAGCTTAATGCCATTTGGCATTCTCTACCAGCTAACCATTAGGAGAGGAATGCGGTAAATGAGGCGCAATTGTAATTAATAATAATAATAAAAAACTACATATTAGCCATACACATAAATACATACAATATCAATGTATACTTATATAAAATAAATTAGACAATTGATGCATCATTATTATAATTTAATATACTTTATGCGTACATTATTGTCTATTCAAGTTTAAGATTTCTCCACTCCGACCTATTACGTATAACATCTGCAAACCTCGTATATAAACTAATAAATGATAGATAACAGGAGACAGGTAATCAAGGGATATCAATATTAAAGGCAGTTATCGCGAAGTACAATTATACTACATTCTGTGCTGTTAATCACGGCGACGAATATTTAATAATAATTGGCTTTCCTTTGTTTAACTCTGGGGTGGCAATCCCGGGACGCCACGCCTCACCCGCTTTCAGTCAGTACCAACTGCAAAACAATTAAATTTTGAATTTAAAAGATTTATTATAATGTTTACTTTTATCATTTTATTCTAATGTTTCCGAAATGTCGGATTTTAATACATAATAAAATAAACGGGATAGTAAGCCGCGTAAAATCTTTTAAAAACGCTCTTTCATTAAGCCAGTTGACAGTTGCAGAGTAGTGGTTGATTGATGAATATGTAAGGTTTTATAACCCTTAACCGTGGACGTGCGGTCTCATAG
Organism: Tineola bisselliella; assembly: GCA_028551675.1. Classification (NCBI taxonomy): domain Eukaryota; kingdom Metazoa; phylum Arthropoda; class Insecta; order Lepidoptera; family Tineidae; genus Tineola; species Tineola bisselliella. The sequence goes on from JAPWLS010000615.1 coordinate 194,062, forward strand.
ACCGAAGCAGTTGTAATTTTCGTGTTTATTTAAAACAAAACGTGCCTTAAAATATATAAGTTTGATTAAATATATACCAAGTCGTTAAATCCGATACCTCTAGATAATAATAATAAAAGTAATAATTATTACAGAATCTTAAAATTTCGTTATTAATTTGACCTTGAAATAGCAGTCCATGGAAGTGTGACAAAAAAAAGAGCGTCCACGGTTAAAGGTTAATAAATATTTAAATATACCTAAATAGTTTTTTTGCAACGTGTACATTTGGAGTGAGTCGACATTAAGCCGGTTATGAGCGCCAGTAATGATCGTGTCATTTACGCGCGTGAATTATAATTGCTATGATAACGCTTCCAAATTTCATGCGCGCTATATTAAAGGCTGAATTTCATAATTATTCCACACATTTAGCAGCTACTAGTACAGAAAATATTTATTTTTAATGCTCAACACAACTATCTAATGAGACGTTTCGTTATTAACATGTACATTATGAATCGCACTAAATGTATTCTGTTTCTTCAAAAAAAAAAGTTGAAAATCACTAAAAACAATTGCTATAACGTTTTGATTACTTCCACAATATGTTGGGCGTTGTGATGATATGACCACGAAAATGTATGAAAAAACAATTCAAATAGGTATAGATACTGTTTCCGAATTGTCTTATTAATCAAACTATGCTAGCTTCGGCAGTACATATACTAAAGTGATCAAACTAAATGTTATATAATAGTAAGTTGCGTAGTTTCATTATGAATACTGTGGGCTTATCACGAATTTAGTCTAGCTTTCGAATCGAGCTGTCACAAGTAAAACGGATCCGTTAGCAATCGATCATGAAATTTTACTAACGACTAACGAGCACCAGTAATCTATCAAATGCACGACGTTCGAAAATTAACAAAAAGTATCTAAAATATTGTAGTTCCAAATCCGCACGCGGTGGCGCTGCTCAAATTTCCATACGAATCGCTTGAAGCGAACTCGGTTCGAAAGCCAGACTAAAATTCGTGATAAGCCCACTGTAATGGGTAGCCTAGTCGAAAGCTAATTACAATAATTGGGGAAAAATTCTATTATTATAAAAAGTTAAATTACAAGTAAAAATAAAAGCTACGCCGATTTGATATTTTTGTATTGCTTATAATATTATTATCATTTTAAATTTATAAATACCGTCTTTTAACCTGAGATTATAAACATTGCTTTTATTGTTATAATAATTTTTTAAATCTATGACATCATAAAATGGTTTAAAGTTCAATCCAATTAATTATAATTATAATAGACAACTTTGTAACATCGGCTGTAAAATGCAATTGCGCATTCAAAAAGCAATCAGGCGCATGAAATAAAATGAGCAATAATTGCAGGTGTTTCTATACAAATAGGGTCACTTTTAATGGCATTTCAGCCCTTTTTAATGCACGTGCAAATAAGAAGTTATGTCAATATCGATTTGGATTTTGTAGGTACATGTAAAAAGTACTAAGTTTCGGCATTAAATATAGTTTTTTTTAATGATATATGATCTCTAACACAATATATTATACATATCCTGATGATGCCACGTGAAGTGGCGAAACGCGTCGAGACAAGTTATTGCATGTTAGTGGAGGTTATTTTCCTTCATCGACCTATTTTAGCGGGAATTATATAAGCAAAATGATTTTAAATAATTTCCTTTAATATGGATTTCCGCAAAGCAACGCCTGAAACAATTAATTATATTATACATATTTTTAGTTGAGATATATTTTCGTTTTCCTACCAAAATTATAGAGATATATTCTATGGCAAAACTGTATGGATAACTAGTCCTTTGCATTTATTGAAACAAAATAAAATAAAATAGCGTAATAAAATATGTATGGCTGAATGCGGCGTTGTTGATTGAGTGTTTAGTTAATGGCTTAATCCACGTCCGGTGATCCGCGAGAATTGCTCCGGTATAACTACCCGTGAATATTTTACTCGTCATCCGATCGAATCAAATTGGATGGCAAAACGCGCGAACATGTACACGGATAAATTGATGGATACCTACGTTTTTTCGGCTGTGTTTATTCTGTTTTCAAATGAATCAGGATTTTCAGTTGTTTTTAAATATTTGTCACGCTCTGGTTTATGGATCGTAATGATGACAAGTGAGTATGACATTTAGTAAGTTTTCTTTGACATGAATTTTATTTCTTTTTGGATTATTGACTTCATTAGACATCTGAGGCCATTAAAAAAAAGAAGAATTAGATTTTATTAGAATTGTTTAAAAATTATTATTAATATTTTTAGTTCAAATTTATTTTGTATATAAATATTGTATCATTAATGTATTTATTATAATGGTTTGTTACGTGGCGATCACTATGGATACATAACTTCCTGATTAAAATAATAAAAATAAATAATATTATAAATATTACAAATGTAGTTTTGAAGTCTTTTTAGTTGTTCTTCTTTACTCATAAGACACGTAAACTAAATTACTAACGTACTAGAATGTTTTGTTAATGACTAATCAATTAGCTAGTACGATCGGTCAATTGACAATGACCGCAGAGCGAGGTAACATTGTTTACCTAATTAGTGTCGATTAGTACTGTTTACTCTGTTTAATGTTTAGTCTATGTTAGGCTTTATTTTTGTAATTAACCAAATCTTACATTATAACTTTATCTATCGATACATAGGTATATACATTGTTAGATGACCTTTGTAGCGCTGTGGTGAGCGAGCTTGTCAACCTTTAAAGGTTCCGAGTTCTATTCCCGATCAACACAAATACACAACGTAATATTTATTGATATGCTATATGTTAGTCCTTATTATAGCTTATATTAGCGCATGCAGTGTTCACTGTGTGTAGGGCCTACAATTGGATTGTTATAATTCTTAGTGTGATATTAATTCCTAGTCTAGTTGTAGAGCCCTGTTTGTGGGTGTCCTACTTTAGAATCATATCTGAACTTCTTATATAAGTCCGTATTTGATTGTATTTACAGCTTTAGTGCGGTTTTTGAGCTGAAAATAGTTTAGCAAGGATGTCTTATATCCAAATGTGACGTAACAAAATAATAAGTACTAAAGAAAGAGTAAAATCTTTATGAATGTAATTCATGCATTTTACGAGTATAACACAATAGAACAATTGTTACGTACTAACAAAGGACGTACTCTGTACATCAATACAGTGGCTCTCAAATTGATATGAATTAATCCTTTAGCGGCATCCCCTTCTAGAAAGAAACCCTATTAGATTTAGATTCGATTAACGTTTTAAATGGGACAGCTCCCGACCCCTAATACAGTGGTGCTCAAACTTCTTTATATTTTAGATTAGCGTTTCAATTGTTTACTTATTAATTGATTGTTATTTTTTATTATTAATTTTACTGTTGTCACATAATTTTATTGTAATGACTTTTTTTATTTTTTTATTTTGATAAACTGACAAAAATATATGGACTATTTTTACTTTAAATTTTACCTAAAATATATTAAAATTATTAATTGACATAAATGTATTACATAAAATACGCATGCAGTCAAGCGTGTTGTATTAACGGTTTAATATAAAATTAAGTATATTATAAAGACAAGATCTACTTAAACAAGATTTTATCGATGTATAAAATATCAAAAGTTTGAGTACCAGTGTAATAGTGGACCGAAATCGCCCTTCGAATAGGACTTTGCACAACCACTACTCAACGATTATCCTATCTGAGTAGAGTCTTAAGAAAAACCTTGTTTTGATTATTGTGGTCATTACAGATTCTGAGCGAACCCTTGAACATTCATTTATTTGCTATTATTGTTTAGTCCAATGATACAAGATATAATGAAGATGAAACAATATATAGAAGTAAATTAAAAAAAAAGTATGTACACGCAGGTTATATTGGAAGAAATTGACATTTACTTTAATTTAAAAAAATATACCTATTTGACTCGAGTCAGAAAAGTAAATTTAAAACCTTAAAAAATATTTACTCCAATGTATTCGTCAAACATCTTCAAATGTAAATAGACATAAAATACAGAATAAATAATAATATGCAACATTGCGACAGATCAAATACGGGGTCACTATTTTCCAAACCAAGATCGAACTCGGACTTTCCTACAATTTAAAGCCTTTATTGTAGAGTTATAAAGTTTTAGAATTGACAACAAAATTTTATGTGTAACTATGTATATCTGTGCATGTATTCGAGAATTGCGCTTCAGGATAGATTTACTTTTTTATCTCAGAATAAGCTACGTACTTAAGTACAGATTCTACGCTCGAGTAATCAGACTACGCTCGGGCGTCGATTCTGAATACGGCTTCAACTTGCTGAATCTCATAATAGGTAGGTATAATAAAGGAGTACAGTGGTAAATGTCCCAATATATTATTTATAACTCTATGGCAAGGAATCGGTTTCGATATCTCAAGGGTGTGCTCGAGGCGATCGTGTCTCGTTCACAATTCGATTATCCGTTGAATGACGTCATTGAATAACCTATAAAATCTGTTTTAGACGTTTTAGAATTATATTTCCAATAAGAATACTAAATATATAAATATATTAACCAAATAAAATTGTCCACAAAGTAGCAAAAATATATATGAAGCAGCAAACAGGCGTACAACAAGCGTATAATGACTTTTTAAAAAGGTATTTTGTATTTCACGCATTTTAATGTAATATTTGCGCTATACTCTTGTTATCTTAACAATAAAAGACCCTATTAAAGCTGTGACAGTCGAGAGTGGTCCCAGAGGATACGTATTTTACCTACAATGATTTATTAAGTGTTTTGGAACAAATTTTACTTGCTTCTTTTATTTTATTTTGTCATTTATATATATTAATTTATCAAAATATTATCTGATTATAATTAAGTGCAGATTTAAAATCTAAGCTTTAATTTAAAAATGCATGAACTGGGATTCTTGGCCGAATCTTGGATATAATGTTAACAGTCTAAAATTATGTTTTAAAATTGGAACTGCTTTTTCTAAGTTTTCACAATTTCAATGAATAATAATTAAAAATCTTGAATAAAACAATAACATAGAACAAATAATTCCATTTTTAAAATGACAATGATGTTTCGGTGACGCGTAAATAATTTGTATAATTTGAATTACGAATAGAGACATCAGGCGACCGTTGCTTCTAAATTCGAAATTCAAACATCATACGCCATTTTGAAACTTTATCATTTGTTTAAATTTTGCACGCCGTTGATTTTGAATGCGTATGCAAATGTAAATACAAATTATTAGTTTTATAATATTAAAATTTAACTTACAATGCGCTTTTACGGCTAATTTTACATGCAATTTAACAATTTATGAATTAATTTTATCCTAAATGGATGGACACGTGAGCAATGTAAATCGTTTTGGTTTAACTAATTTAATTATGTTTAGGGATTTACATAATATCACAGTGACGATAATACAGGATATTAATCGGTAAATTTACAATGTTCATTATGATTTAGGGTTATTCAGACATTGGTTGCTTAATCGTCTAGGTAAGCATCTTTCTAAAATTACATCCTCAAACGCGGTTCAATTTTAACAATCAATTATAAAAATACAAAATCTAAAATTTCCTTTAACAGAGATATCTAATGACATTAAAATTGTCATCGGAGACGCCTCGTGAAGTTACAATTAAACGATCAATCTTTTTTTTCTGGCAACATTTCTTCCCCTTTGTAAATTGGCTTTAACTCCCCTTAACGAGATAAAACAAAAGGATATCTATTTGTCCTTCTCTAACATTAGATTATATTATTTTGTTGTCTCTTTTAGACACAGTTTAATCATAAAATTAGACATAGATTTTTTTATTAATCGTGTAGTTTTATGAAAAAAACACGCTTTCTTTTTATTGAATCCCTAAGATACGAGACTTGGGATATTTTTTTAAAATTAATGACTATTATTGGAAGTTTTGTTATTTCTAAATATTTTATATAAGCATGGAATAGATAAGCCGCTAAATCGACTTTAATAGACAGCTTCTTCATCTCGACATTAGCAGAATAATTGTCTTTATTAGACATCTAAGGTCATTTAACAAAAGAAGAAGAACAGGTAGAAGAACTTCTTACTTCTTTAAAACCTATAGAACTAATAAATATATTAAACATAAAATGTGATGTAACGTAACATGATTTAAGAAGTTTTTTTTTACACACTTTTAGTATTATAAAAGTTATTGTAAATGCAATGTAAATAAAAACAGAAGATATTTCCATTTTCACACTTCCCAGTTCCTCGGGGACTTTATTAGCGAACGCCTGCCCGCCCATTATACATTTTTAAACCGTATCGACATAAATTAATGTCAATACGACCCTAGCGTAATATCAATCACCACACTAGCTGTTCACGGATTACGTTACAAATAATATCATTTCATACGCTGACTCGTTTAGAATGGTGGCAACACAACTTTGACTGCACTTGGAGTGAGGCTTTTTGATTGTTTAAAATGTTCAATTAATTTTGTAGTTAAATACCAACATAAAAATATGAAGCCACTGAACATTAACCAATAGGACTGGCCTGATGTTAAACTAGAACAGCCATTCTCAAAGTGGTGGTCCGCGGGCTAAAATACTGCAAAAAATACCTACCAAAGGGAGATTATAAGGTTACATCTAAATATTTCAACTAAATATTACGTAATATTAAATTGCAATATGATTATTCATAAATACATATAAATCAGTTTTTTATAATTATATTAAGGCTTTTTCATTCGCCAAAAGAGTTTGAGAACCGCTGAACTAGAATGTAGTATATGTTTATGCGGGTAAACACCCACTAAGCTTATCCTATATACATATATATCGTGTAATTATCTATTTGGAGTTTTTATTACAGCAAATTGTGTTTAAATTTACGCTTTTACTCTGTTACTATAACTGAGTTATAAGTATTTAATGCAAGCGATTCTTATTTCAAATTGATTGAAAATTAAATATAAAAATTAATAATCAAAATGTTAACTCGATCTATAGTTGTTATAACAAAGTTTCCCCCCACTTGGGGTTGCCAGTTTACTGTTTCTTTATTCCATTATGTTTTAAAGAGAAAATGTCAAAGCTATCTGGGGTGGGCAGAGTGCGGATCGCACACAAATTGCCATGGCATTAGCTTCAGTGTGAACAATGCCTTATTAAGATGACTGAGGCGTAACGTAATTAGTGCAAATTAAGTGATACAATTACATTTTAATTGTTTTTTATAGTTCATTTTGTGGGGATGTTTTTGTTTAGGTGCAAACGTAAAATGAACTGCCTCATTTGGTGTTAAGTTATAGTTGTACTGGCCAGGAAACTTAAAGAAGTCATTGTGGTAACAACACCACTGATGTCCACGATATCTGTGAAGTTTTCGAAGGGTCAGAATTACTTAATAAAAACTTGATATTGATTTATTATTCGTATAAACCAGTTTATTGATAGTACTAAAGGCTTTTTGCTGTGTACTATCTCATTTATTTTTATTACTTTCGGCCTTTGAAAATTTTACAGCCATCGTATTGACGACATGATTATCATAATAAAATAATTCAGCCAATACCGTCTTTTAATAATAATAATAATTTTAAATATCTGATATTCATTGTCTAGAATAATAATACATATCAATATACAATATGATATTAATACAATATAAAATATGTAATTTGTGTACCTTGTCAGACAAAGCGACGCGGAGAAAAGAAAGAGGGAGATAGTCATATAGTTATAATTCACTTCGATATTCAGGTAATGTAATGTTTTGTTGTTAGTTCAAAGAAAGTCTCATGCAGTCTCATTCGAATCTCCTCCTTTGATGATTCATTGCTTAGATAATACAATCTTAACACCACAATCCACAATTTCCCAATTAACTCAAAAATATACTAATAAAAACGAGATAATATCACGGCGTCTAATAATAGTGTAATATAATTCGCGAAGGGTCGGCAGGACTCAGGTTTATAATGGAATCACAACGGGGAGTCACGATATGATATTTCAAACCGCGCGCCGAAACAAATGACGGTAGATGGATGAATACGACGGAAGGGTGTCAATGTTTATCTGATTAACCGCTAACTAACCCTTAGTTTATGCTTCTGTTATAATTTTAATAGGTAAAAATAAAAAAAAACAGTGGTCAATTTCTTGTGCGTGTTTGAAATAAACAAAATGCTTAAATGAGTTATTATGTTCACACGAGTGCTGTTAAAATCCAACAAAGGACGCGTTAAAATTCGTCCCGTGAAAATGATTCTAAAGTGAACTGACTTTAATTTTATTGTGATCATTTTAATTTGACATTTTGAAAGATTTTATTATATTATAGTTACTTTAAACAAAAGACAACTGGATTATGTTCGTGTATTTTTACTATTGTAAAGAGTGCCAAGTGATTATATTTAACACATATCTGTTAAATTAAATAATTTTATTTTAGTGTGGGAAAATTAGTGCATTACATTATAATATTTTGCTATTATAAAAAAAAAAATAATCAGATAGAATCCATATCAAAAAATAATTAATTTACTGTTTATCTAAGCTAAAGATCCCTTAGTATGATATTGTTATGTTTTCCTTAACAATAGAGACATCCAATTATTATTCAATTGAATTAAAACAGATTATGTCATTATTTCGGAGAATAAGCCGCAAGCGGCACGTGTCAGGCGTAACTCACTTCTTCCCGCCAAAAAAGTTTGACAACTAGACAAACATGGCGGCCAGATAACAAAATCATATTGTTATTAATATTATATCCGTAAACATGATCGTTATTTGAACGTCGGCATTGAGTAAATATAATTTAGTAATTGCAGTTTTCCCTTTATTTGTTAAGTGGTGAGCCGGTGCTTTTTCTTAAACAAATTTTCTATGTTTGATTTGTTGTTCGGTTCTGTAATTAAATTGATTGTTGTCTTTGTTTTTTTGTATATTTAATTCAGTTTTTTTAAGTACCTATATATTGTTTGGAAATTTATTTTCAATCAATTTCATTTAAACACAGAAACACGTCGTATCGCGCAGAACACTAGTGAGTAAATAAATTGTTTTAATCTAGTGTTTTAATAATATACTACTGTGATCAAAAAGTAAGGTGAAATTGTCATTTAAAACTCCCGGGCATCAAGAAGGCAGGTAAATTAAAGTAAAATTAAATAGGTTGGTAGGACTGTCTATAACTTACTTTTTGATTACAGTAGTATACTGCGAGCGTATTTTATATATATTTATTGATATACACCTATTCCTTCCGAACGCAACCTTTCTGCTGGTCCTAAAGGTGCAAAAAAAATTTAAATAAATAAATCGCTAAATAATATTGCTTATAATTTATGTAAATAAGTAAATTTTGTTGTGAAACTATTTGTAAATTCAATATCGGGTTAATCGAATTGAGTGTCATCGACTCTGGAATATTCGATTGGTGTGTTTTGGATGCGGCGGCGTTGAGGAGAACCCCGGCTTTGTGATGGAGATCACCTTAATCCTTGTCTGTCGTCGGACGTGTCAACAGCACAACAACATTGCGGCCCTCTGTGCGTAGCAACGACTATTATAGCGTAGATAACTACGATGCAATTTCTAGAATACTCTTTAGATTGATAAAGCTACTATTATAAAGCCGGCATAGTGGTGATGACTGCTACTCTTACGCATTTCTCTGTAATACAACACTCTTTAGTATGCATTTTATTAGAGATTTTCGTAAACATGATTTAACTAATTAAAAAAAGTAATTAGTAGTACAAATTTTTCTTATTTAAACTTGGCAATCTAAGATATCAAATTCGCATATCTTGTTCAGAATAACATTTAAATAAATAAATAAGTTATATCCATATTATTCTATTGTTTGTAAAACGTGGTAGGTATTGCGGAGGCGGCGCGGAGGGGGGAGCGAACGGCGCGAAAGGCTTATGAAAGGCTGAGATAGCAATTTGCGGCATATTTAATTACAAGATGAATTAGTATGTAAATTAATAGCTGACGTAAAGTGGACCCTTTTAGGGAAATCTACTAAATTGGAATTGTTTTAGTTACTTTATTATTATGAAAGTTTATCTTGTAGTTTTGCCCGACTAAGATAAACGGACTTCTACAGACTTCTCCTGATCACTTTATTTAAGGTTCCATTACTGAATAACACCTTTTGTTAGGCCTTAATCGTATTTTAAAACGTAAACTAGTGTCACATTCAAACCACTACGTTTCTAAACGACAATAGCTCCATCTAGTGGTATAATAAAGCATCTTAAAATGACAAATATGTAGTTCAGTACTTTCTAAATATTTTTATAAAATTGTAATTTTGTAGATCCTGTAGTAATAACAGTTTTTAGCGAGTCATTTGTAGTGAATTATAATCGCTAATTGATTCAATCGATACACGAATGACTACGCACTGCATTGATTACCCGCCAATTTGCCATCTACCAGTATTTAAAATTCGAACTTAAATAATCAGTATATAAATAGCTGATGAAGTGTGAAAATTTCTATAAAATATTTTCAAGATGGCCACGCATTGACAACTACACTCTTAGACAAACTACGAACAATTCCAATCTTTAACAGTGTAGTTTTAAGGACGATTTCATATATCGTTTACACATACCTACAGGATGTAACCAATACGATATGACTACCGACTAATCTTATTATATTTTAAGTACATTTATTAAAGATATAATAATTCCGCTTGATAGCTTGAAGCAGAGTATTGAGCCCTGTCAATTTGGGCATTCGTCTTCTTAAGCCGGCATAGTGGAAGCGACTGTTCCACGGGGATATATGTCTGTGGTAATAGTTGTTTCCACTCATGGACCACACTCTAGCTTAACATCAGGCGGAGTGTGTTCATTTGCTAGGATAATATAAAAAGAAAAAACAATTATTAAATTTGTGAAATAAAGTCGTGGACACAATAAACACTCTATATAAGATAGATATAACAAGAAACGTGGTTGTACAACAGACTTTAAATCGATATGGGGTAAGAGCGGCCTATTTCACGGCTGAACACCTCTCTCTCTTGATGTCTTATATACTTTGCCAACTGCCATAATAGTCACCGTTTTGACACATACAAATCTATGAAAAATAGCCCCATTATAACCGTATTTTAAGAATAATTAACTTATATTTACTTCATGTTGTGAATACAATGTTGTTGATTTTTGACACAAATCTTACTTGCAAATATAAAAACGCGCTTAAAATTAATACAAAATCAAATTGTTAAAAACATAATATAATTTGAAATAAAGGTAATTAAGTTTTAATATTGTTCATAAAAACTAATTAAGCTTAAATAACTATAATAAAGATCTTAAACCGGTTTTAAAAAAGTAGCATAGGAACGTAATAGACATTCTATGAAGCATCAAATAAGATTTACAATAATTCCAGTCCCATTATTATGCTTTTAAAAACCTTTTAAAGCAATAAGTGCGCGGCACGCGTCCGCCGCCTGTCGTCTCCCACCACCGACTGACTGTATAATTTTTAATCACACGATTGAGTAAGCAGCTAATATGGTATAACGCGCTCAAACGGGGGTAGTTATAATTCAACTATGAGGGAATGAGAAATTCGCTTTTTGAATTTGATACGCTTATTGGTTAATAGGGCAACTGGTTTGTGTTTTTGTTAATTCTGATTTTAAAATTGCTTTGGTTCGCTATTTTGTTGAATATATCATTCTATTTTTAAAAATTTAAAATTCTATTAATTTGTTCACATGAGGATAAAATAACGCTCGCCTTTTGTTTTGGCCTAAAGTTTTATTGTTTGTTTTTTTTTTAATCAACCTCAAATAACCATTAAAATATTATTTAAATGCTAATTCTTATTTATGTATTTAGTATAGAATGACTGAATTAAAGATGCCTTTCCAGTATAAGTGCTTCCTAGTTAGTTATTATTTCTACAAGCGAGAAAGGAACCTCCGACAAAACAAATCGGCAAAAGCAATTTTCTCATACGGATTTAATTCGACGCCGTGGCTCAGTACAGGCAATGATAGAGACGGATTCTATTGTATTTATTTATGTATATCATATAAAACATTTTCAAAAACGGAGTCGATTTTTTGTAATTCAAGGGGTAATGTTTTTTACCTTTTTCTTTGACATCGATTACTTGATTACACCCCTAATATTTTGTATGATTACATATTTGTTTATTTATTTATTTATGATGTAACTGAAATAAATTGTTTTTTATTATTATTATTTTATATTTATAAGCTGGTAACACCGAAGTTGTATTAATTTCTTGTTATACAATGCTGTGTTATGCGATGTCTATTTCAATTTTTTTTTAAATTTACATTATTACATTAAAATTGCACATTTTAATAATTTGTAACATGGTATATTCCAATTTTTTATTTGTATTATTTTGTAAAAATTAATCATATTTATAATTATTTTATAACTACAATCAGACTATAGATAGATTTTACCACTACCCTAAGTCGATTTTGACAATAGTAAATACATACATGAGCTGTCAAATTAAAAAAAAACTTTATCTAATAGGTAAGTAGGTGTACGGCGACGGTTGTATGATTCTTTTTAAAAGCTTATAGCTACCCGAGTTCCGTTTCTTTCTAAATATGCTGTTTTTAAATGAACTTTGGGGAAACGAGCTCTGTATCCATTATTCTTATGTTTTCTCTATTTTGTTACAATTTCGTAATGTTAGACGTACATTGATGGCTCTGTACTCCTCTAGGCTTATTAGATAAAAACAAAAAGAGCGTTGTATATCAAAATATATAATGTTAAAAAATCTTGTTTTTTAAATTTATATTTTTGTTATTACTAAGAATATTATTCAGACTAGAAGTTCATAGACTTTTCAAAGTAACCCCTTTGGCCTCCAGAATTATTGACAATTAAGAGAAAAGAAAAATTTAGTTCAGTCGATTGCATTTTGTTTTATTATACGTCACGATATCTTCTCCCCTCTCCTTCAATCCTTTCCTCTATAAGCCACCAGCACCCAATAGAAAATCTATAATTTAGACTTTTGATGTAAAAGAGATCTATTAGTGATTTTTTAAAAAGTTTAATGTTACCTTTTCTAGATTTAGTAGTTTAAAACTGATGGATATATAATGCACTACTATTTTAATAATTTACTATACCAAGTAGAGCGTTGAAGACGGCCGCTGCTGGCTTCCCACACCGAAACTAATATTGATGAATCATCATGACATTTAGCTTATCTTAAATTAGCTTGCTATTATACATGCTTTTTAAATAAACATAGAAACATCTAGTGATAATAAGATTAGTAGTATTAAATTAATTGTACTAGGTTGGCTACTAATTATAAAATAAAATAAAATAGACTCAGATTATAATTTATATCTTATATTCCACATCTTTAAAACCAACCTATTTGTGTTAAATAATATATAATAATTTGACACTATTACTTTATACTATTTACTTTATATTTTCTTCGTGCTTCATTTAAGAATTGCATGAGAACCGGAGCTCACAAAAATTTTTACCCAAAAAATCTGAAAACTAGAATTTTCAAGCTTCAAGAGCTTCACTTTTTATTTCCTGTACGACCATTTTTCACTGAAATACAGCCTGTTGAAAATCACCCAAAAATTTGGAAAATTTTGCTGTTCCCTTAATTTTTGCGAGAAGTATATAATTATACTATTATTAAACGTAGTTTGGGCATGGCATACAATAATTAGTAGTATTAAATTATTTACGAAAACTTATATTAATATGCAATTAGTGTGTACACTGCTCCTTTTTGTTGCCGTAACTGTAACTTTTTGAATAAAAACCCGAAATAGCTATGTCACTCACACATATAACCAGTATTAGTTTATTTTATTCTTCTTATTCCAAGCTTTCCAAACATAGCGTCTCGGTGTTAAATAAAATATTGAGCGTCGTGTTACAACCGTGAATATTTGATAAATGCTCTCGGGTTGAGATCCTGTATTCTGTAAATTATCTTATTTGAATGCCTGGCATGTGACTAAACTCGATGTTAAACTAAATTGCATGGATTTCGCCTTCACTATGCCGGCTTGAGGAGACAAATACACACTTCTTTCGTTATACCCGGATACTTTCAAATTAATCCTGAAGTGCGACTAAGTTACGCTTGAAAATGGTGGTACTAATACTGGACCACCATTAGGCTACATACCGCCCTCTAATTTCCATACATAATTTCAGATAAATATTTTGTATTTACTTGTATGAGTTTGGGATCTTAAACAAACTTTAGCTTCAATGACATGAGGAAATAGTGTTAAGCTGTTCACTTCCTTATGTTCGTGAAACTGTATAACTAGGAAAGTGGTAACTAAAACAGACTTTAAGACTAAGGAAATTGAGTTTTAAATAGATCAAAGGAATTGTAATTATATTGTAGCACACAGAAACTAGTGATCAAACAACGATATACTCTTAATTTGAAAACGTTCTAAATTTGATATTGTGGCGATATTTTCCTTACCATAGATGTTTTACTATCTTCTATATTTCTCTTTTATCGATGGATTACAACTTAACGTTAATTGTTGTTAATAGTGTCACATATCTCATAATTAAATTTACACAATTGTCAAAATATTAAAGAAAACAACACAACAGTATATTAATAATTTAACATATAAAATAAATAATAAAGAAAATAATTTATATTAACAAAATAAAATATAAAAAAACCATATTAATACGTTTTAAGAGTAACTCCAAACTTCTCAGATTCCTTCTAAATTAAAGACCAAGCTTGCCAACTCCGCCCATTGCTCTCTCACTTGCTCCTATTAGGGAAAACAAGGATAGATAATTTTGAAATGGTATCGTTTTCAGCGATTTGCTTGATGTGTAAGGAACGGTTTTGTTATTGCGACAAGTGTTTGAAATCATTAATTAAGTCATATCTACATTATCTATCGTATAGTTTGTCTTACGAATAGTGGCAAATATCGGAATTGTTTCTTTTTTGACTTATAATAGGTATTGATGGAAGTTTGGAATACTTTTAAAACGACACATTGTCTAGAACTGTCAAAGTGACAGCTGTTGTGTGTATTAACTGTCATGTTGACAGATTGAAGTAATACTCGGTCGGTAATAATATATTAATTCAGATTAATATATTATTCTAAATCTGAGCAACTAAGTAGAGATGAAAATAGCTAAATATGTACTTTTTTAAGTGTTAGTTCAGAAATATGTATTTTATATTAACGGGTACAATTGTAATAAAATACGTCGCTGTAATAAAACCGCGTTATAAGTCAAAAACAGTGTATAAAATTAATGTACACCGCTCCCTAAACTAACGTGTTATGTTTAATTAAATGTAAATTTGCTTCAATTACCAACGTCTCGGATGGATTACTCAAGCTTTGATCACGATATGTCACCGCTATTACAAATTCACAAATTAGACATCTACTAGCTGCTACACAATAAGCAAACTGCATAGAAATGCAAACTGTTAAAAAGGTAAGTCAAGTTAACTGGGTTACTTCATTGTTACATTTAAAAGTACTACCTCGGGACGATGTACATGCTACGTGCTATTCGTGTAATCATCGGGTCTTATAAACCTTTTAGCAATTTTCATTTATTTTGTTGAAATAGCTTCACAATAAAACCCTTCATCTCATAAAAAATTCTTATTGGTTTCTAAGATACTCAATACAATAACGAAGAATCTACACAAACTATGTACAATAACAACTTTAAATAGCTTTCCCGTAAATTTGCGATTTTGTAGGTTCGATTATGTTAAAAGGAGCTGCCGTAATAAGCATCAGTCTGTCTGCTATTTTTTTTTATTAATGCTAATATATATTGTCATAGGTGTTGACTGACCAAAGTATTACGTATAATAAATCGCTTTGTCATGGGTGATTTTAAATTACATTTGACATTTAAATAACTATGTTTTGTAAATAGTTTTAATGAGTTTTTAAAATATGTTTAAAATTTAATGTAACGTTGCTCATTGTAATGTTAGCGCATGCGTAGGGCCTACAATTAGATTATTATAATTCTTAGTGTGATATTAATTCCAAGTTTAGTTGTAAAGCCCTGTTTGTGGACCCAATAAATAGATAAATAATATACTCCATTATATGAATGCGATCTTTTACCAATTTTAGGGTTAAAGTAATTTAATATTTGTGAGTTTTATATTAGACGCTGTATTATTATATTGTCTAAAAATTGCTTTTCAGTAAATGACGAAATAATCCTTGCTCTCTTTTTTCTGAAGGGATCGACATCGACATGAGAATTTCGGCTTTACCGACGTCCCTTTGAACATTTGACAAGATGGCAACGGGATCATCTGTCATTTTTAATTGCGTGTCAACCGCGTCGGCGTCGCGCGTCAAAAACATGTTACACTTCACCGCAAATATATTTAGTTTATTGCAATATAAACGGAGACGAATATTTTTGTCCAACCGATCTCATTATTTTCACATTTGATTCCGGATTGTCTTTTTTTATTAGATTAATAACACCCACGTGTTTTTTTAAAATTCTTTTATAGAAATAACAATTTTATCTAAAGACTTACCTTAGCACTTAACTTACCATACTAATACTGCTTCTCCTATGACAATTGGTTATCTGGAAGAAACTACTTTTAGTGATAAGATCGCCAATTGCTCTAAATCAGTTTCCTATGAGTTAATTTGTATCAGCATTGTTTTATTATTATATTTTTAAAGCAATAATATTTATTACTATTAGTTATCCGTGTATATAAACACACATTTTGACGGAACAAGAGGTGTTTCAGAGGTGACTGCTAATTTTTTTCGGTAAACAATTAGCAATGTGATTATATGATACCGATTTATTATAAAAAAAATGAAATTAAATGAATTAGGAAGTGGCGCCTATTCCAACCATTTGATACTAAATATATAAAACAGGATTTCACACATTCATAAAAGTTAAAACATGAAAAAAGACATCAAACGTTGATATCAGCGACGAGATATAGATCGCTTGAAAGTGCTCAAAAAACAGCTCAATCGCGCATCAAACGCTTGAGGCGGGGCTATCAAATAAAATTGTGCTTCTGTCGTTTTCATAATAAACTAAATATATTGCCTTTTGGACAGTGGACAAGTGGCAATTAAAAGTGACAAATGGTGTGGCATATATGTCGTGGCCGTGTCGACGCTATATTGTCATGCGCCGTTATTCCTGACGTGGACTACTCAAAGACCGCTCTGATCTCTTCACCGTCTACTTCTTCCGGAAAGGGCCTGACAGAACTATCACTGGAGGACGGTATATCAAGTTGAATTAAACTTCAGTTAATGTTAGATATTTAGTTAGAAGACCACAAAATATTATTATTATTCGTAATGAATATGAAAATGATATTTGAACATTAAGGTTGAATTTTATTTGTAACTATATGGAAGTTTAAACTACCCTTTTCGGCTATGTGTAATCCCCGTTTATTTAAATGTGTGCTTGGTTTCACGAATCACACGAATTAGCCAATTTACTTTTTCAATAAAGTGTCGTAATGTATCCAATAATGTGCAAATTCAATAACATATCAATCCTAGTGAATAGTAATCCAATTTGTTAATTGATTTTAGCCATTATAACTAAAGGTTAACTGTTGAAATATCGACCCAAATTATTGTTACTTTTTGAGTGATGTTCAACTGCATGTTACACACAAAAAATAAACATGAAAGAGAACGTTTTGAGTTGTTATGACGCGTCGCCGTGTATTTTACAAGGCGAAATCACTCGCTTGTTTTTTTTAACAAAAGACAAACGTACACTTCTGGTCACGATTATTATTTATTTCGTACATTTGGCTTTGATAATACACGTCTTAATTTGTTTATTTTTATTTTAGTATTATTTATTGAGTATTTTGAAATTTATTCAATTTTATATTTATTAAAATCCTTCTATAATGTGCAAGACACGTATGACTGATATCCGTGGCTTAATTCTGCATTCAATTCCATTTTAATCCGTCGTTTCGGAACCTTTGCAGCCATCCTTGGTCTCACCGTAAACTAATTAGGCAAACTGAAGTGTACTAAATCTGATTTTATCTTAAATAATATTAAATAAAATGTACCCTAAAAATATTGCAATAATATAGAACGTTAAAAAAAGTTAATAATTATGCAGTTCTCAGATTCATTACTAGATGGAGCTACAGTCGATTAAGAACGTTAGGTAATTTGGCTGTGAGTTTTATACTTAATTGTAAGAAAAATTTAGATAGAATCATAAAAACACTGATTCGCTTTATTTTAATGATAATGTATTAATACGTATTAAAAGTCATTCACCTAAATTGACCATGAAACAAGCTACTATATAATCAACTGTTTCTTTCTTTCATATTAGACTTAATACTTAAGTAAAACGATCAGCTGGTGCACCTATTATTCTAGAATTATTCTAGTTTCAGGTTATCAACATGTAAGGGGAGGTGGGGTAGATTGATGCACAAAAATTGAAAATCAAATAATATGTGTATAAATATCATATTTTAGGTTAAATTTTGAGTCAACATTTAGCTAAATGTATAAATATTGTAATGTCAAGGATAAAAATAGTTTAAGATATGAAAGAAAAGGATCAGTACGTGTTTTGTAAAAAATGGATTTTGAATCATTCTGCCCCACCCAAGGGGCACTTAGATACATCACTTGGGGCACTTTAATACAAAGTGGGGATTGTATGAAATTGGTAAAATTATAACACTTTTATGAACATAACACTTTATTATTGTGAAAATATTGTAATCAGTCCTACAAAATACTTGTGACTTAATCAAATTAACAATTTAACAACCAAAAACTAAATTAACAATCTTAATTCTTCAGAACAGGATTGCCAAGACCAGCCACTGCAGTCTTATTAAATGCAGTTCTTGCTGCAAGTCAACAAATATTCTGAAAGCATTTTCTCTTGCTGGGCAGTAAATACTTGAGCAACAGTATACTTTGACAAATACAAATTAGAAAATGACAATTGGTTTTCCTCAGAAGCTTTTCTAAACTTTTCAACACGATGTTGAAGAGTTGCAGGTTTGATACCATATTTTTCGGCTGCTTTTCTAATAGATAATACCTTCAAAGTAATTTCAGATACGGCGGCCTTGATCCTCTCTTCATCTAAATTACGTCTTTCGGTCTTGGGCTTGTATGTGCGCACCATTTTCTGATGACAACATAAAATATATAATTCAAAATATTTAACAAATTTATGGGGGCACTTTGATACACATCAATGTGCCCCGTACTCTGCTGTATCTAAGTGCCCCAAAAGTTTTTTTTTCAAAATGCAAATTATACTAAGGAAACTAACTGATTTGTTTTGAAAAAAGTACTAAAACCGTAATATTAGACTCCCTTACTTACCTTTAGTATATATAGATCATCACAAGATGGTATAAAAGACCGGGGAAACGCATTTACTTTTCACAGCTTTTTTTAGTTGGCCGCACTCGAAACACGTTACGATTTGTAGAGTGCCAACGGCTGATTGGCTGTTGGCGCGAATGCATAGGACGCGTTCAAACATTTCTATGAGCGTTTTAGAGATGCCACCACTCAAATACATTTAATCGATGTTTGGATAATGCTCGTGTATCTATGTGCCCCTTGCATCATTGTGATAACGACCTGTTTG